>PVKS010018725.1:0-39592 GCA_004027875.1 Aplodontia rufa | reverse complement strand
TAGAAAACCTTACTTGTTATATCATCTCACCTCATCTCCACTTGATATCACTATTATGTAAACATTATGACTTGGTTAAGACAGTATTGATTTCCCATTTTTAATCATAGTGAGGTACTATAGTCCCCTTCTTAATCTGTTCTTTGAAAATGATATACTAAATATAAATATTCATTGTAGATGCCAGGAATTAAACTCCCTATGGGGGTAGTAAACTTTTGGCATTTTTTCCATTATTTTATTGGAGCAGCATAGTCTCACACAGTGAGAGAATTTGTTGTTACACATTCATACATTCTCCATTCTCACATAATAGCAATATAACATGAACTAAATTCCTTCCCAGGGTTCCCCCCAGACCACGCCTCATTCTTGTACCTCCAAGTGATTCTCCCCAATCACAGATATTAATGAGTATATGCATATATATTTTTTAATTTTCTATGTTTAAACAACAGTATGGGTATTATTTAGCTTCTCAAGGGAGTAAAATATACTGTACATTATTTATAGCACCCCATTTTCCTTACCCTCCCTCCTCCCATACACTTGCCTCTCCTCCTTTCATGTCCAGATATCCACCAGAACATATGTTATTCTGACTTTGGTGAGTTTATCATATATGCCTAGCTACCTTTCATCCTATCCTTAGTTTTCATCTAGCTTCCACATGTGACAGAAAGTATTCAACCGTTGAGTCTCTAAGTTTGGCTTATTTCACTCTGCATGATTTTTTCCCATTTCCATTCATTTGTTTGCAAAGGCCATGATTTCATTCTCTTTAATAGTTGAGTAGAATTGCATTGTGTGTTTGTGTGTGTGTGTGTGTGTGTGTTTGAATCATTCATCCAGTAAAGGGCATTGGGGTTGATTTCATAATTTATCTATAGTGAACTGTGTTGCTATAAACATTGATGTAGCTGTGTCACTGTAATATGCTGATGATTTTATATCTTCTGGGAAAATACCCAGGAGAGGAATAGATGGTTATATGGAGTTTACATCCCTAGGTTTTTGAAGAGTACCCATACTGCTTTCCAGAATGGCTATACTAGTCTACAGTCCCACCAGCAGTATAAAAGTGCTCCTTTCTCCCTGCACCTGCTCCATCATCAGTTGTTTTTTGCATTCTTCATCTTTGTCTTTCTCACTGGAATGAGATTAAATCTTAGTGTAGCTTTGATTTGCTTTTCTCTGGTAGAGATATTGAACTTTTTTCATACTTTTATGAAAATAAGTGTATATTATAAAGAGAGAGAGAGAGAGAGAGAGAGAGATAAGAAATGGGTTTCATTTAATTTTTCCTGTGGCTTTCATTGCCCCAACAATTTGTTCTGTATGTGGTCCTGAGGTTTGAACCTGGGTCTTTGTGCATGCCAGTCAAGCTCCATAACTACTAAGCCACTACTCTAGCCCCTTTATGCTTCTGTTATCTTGCATTTATAAGTTTATTTGTTCATTGATTAATTTATATTAGTATAGTCTTAATTATGTTCATTCTAAGTTTTATGGTAAATATAATGTTACATCATTTATTTTGTTGCTTGCATTATTCCATCTTTGTCCATTTGGAACACTTTCATGTTGTTACCTCTGCTCCTTTGACACGCATCCATTATTTGAGCACATATTTACAGTGCTGCAAGATGCTTGAAGCTCACTTCTTTCTCCACCTCAGTCTTAAAATCAATCATTTCTTCTGAAGTCCTATTTCCTTTTTATTGGAGAATGGTATTCATACCCAAGAAATAGGCAATGGATGAGCTTGGTAAGCTTGTTTTAATTGAGTTGACATTATTTCTACTCCTCTCAGCAATCAGAAGTAAGATCCATAGTTCTATATACTAACCTTTGTATGCAAAAATATCTATACTTGCTTATATATGCTTGCATCTTGTGTTTGTGTGTATATGTGTGTGAACTAAAGATAAATTCATACTAACATGTCTGCTTCTACACCAATAACACAGAATCCACCCTACTCATTTTTTTCCATTATCCACCATCTTTCCTTTTTCTTAGCTTTCATTGTTCTAACAATCAGTCTCACAAATCTCGGCTTCTAAGAGAAAACCCTTTAGAGCAATGAGATTAACCAGGTATTTTTTAGAGTGCAGTAAAGATTGAAATATATGACAATAGTGCCATGACCCTTGAGAGGGTTGTGTTGGGAATATTCTAAGTCTTTTATTCACATGAGAACAGCCACATTATTTTAAAGCAGGATCACATAACTGAAAAGAATACTGAAATCTCCAGATAGACCATGAAAGAAGGTATTTTAAAGAGGCAAATATATTCAGTTAAGAAGAGAAAAATGCATTTTTAAAATAAGTTGGAATCAGTGAAACATTACATGAAATAGAGATCAAACAAGTTGAATTAATTATAAAACAATTAGTATGATGACAGATTTTAACCAAATATATTTTTTATTATCTTCAGTGTGTGTAATCCAAATCAGTAAATGTTATGGTTTGAATGTGAGGTGTCCCCCCAAATCTCAAAGGTGACAACCTGGGAAGGCTGAGTTGAAATGATTTTATTATAAAGACCTTAACCCAATAATTGAGTTAGTCATTTTATAGGGTTTCACTTGCAACTATAGGTTGGTAGTGTGTGGCTGGAGGAGGTGGGTCATTGGGGTTGTGTCTTTGGGATATATATTTTATATCTGGCTTGGAATTCTCTCTCTTCTCTGCATTCCGAAGTGACACCTTGAGCCCTTTCCTTACTGGAGACATGCCTGCCTGCCATGCTGTTCCTGCCTTACCTTGATCCCCGAGCAGTGCACCAGGTTTTCCATTGACTAAGACTGCTGAAACCATGAGCCTTAAAATGAAACTTTTCCTCCTAAAATTGTTCTTGTCAGGTCCTTTAGTCACAGCAGAGAAAAGCTGACTAAAACATTAACATAAGACATGATTAAAAGAAAAGGAATGGCTGCATCACTGTACTATGCTAATTTAATATCTTCTGGAAAAATACCCAGGAGTGGGATAGCTGGATCATACAGTGGTGCCACCCCTACATTTTTAAGGAGTCTCCATACTGCTTTCCAGAGTGGGTATACTAGTCTGCAGTCTCACCAAAAATGTACAAGAATTCCTTTCTCTCCACAACCTCTTCACCATCAGTTGTTATTTGTATTCTTGATCTTTCCATTTGTGATTGATGCGAGGTGAAATCTTAACACAGTTTTGATTTGCATTTCTATGATTGTTAGAGATGTTGAACATTTTTTCAGTTAGTTATTAGCCTTTTGTATTTCTTCTGTCGAGAAATTTCTGTTTAGTACTTTTGCCCATTTATTGTTGGGTTGTTTTTGTTTTTAGTAATAAGTTTTTGAGTTTTTTGTATATTCTTGGTAGTAGTCACCTGTCAGAGGAGTAATTGGAGAAGTGGAGAGGAGTGCTGGGGAATTATGTTGTCATAACATGTGTATGTACGAATATGCATCAACAAATTCCTCCATTATGAAAAACTACAAAACTATAATGAACCAATTTTAAAAAGTAAAGGGATAGAGAAAGATACAGCACAAAATCACCAAAGCAAGCTTAGAAAAATGTTAATTTCTAACAAAGTACATGATGGAAATGTGAACTATCACAGTAAAAAGGAACATTATACATATAAAAGGATTAGTTTTCTGAGAAGTCCTATCTAGCCTAAATTACATGGTCCTAGTGTTGTTACAAAGATATGCACCATTATTTTCTCATGTATAACATACACTGCATGTTTACTAAATATTTCCTATTCTTAATTAAGCTCACAGAGCAAATCATAACTAAATACTAGTCTTCAGGATAGATGCACAAGAAATTATATAAGACTAGTGAAAAATTACAGGATGTTTGTACTATTGACAAACATTTAATGATTATTTGCTAAACTCAAGATGAAAGGAAGTTCTACAGGTCTGTAATTTTCTAGAAAACTCACATGAGACAAGAATACGTTAAGCATACCCAAATACACACTTCTTCCCCTGAGGGCATGATTAAATGCTATGTGGGAACTGGTACAGATCACTTCTTAAAATGAGGATCAGAACTATAGCTTTCTCCTGAGGTTACAGAGTTGGGAAAAAGAAACTCATCTTGTATCAGTAGCACTTCTCAGTCACCAAGAACTCTGGAGCATATGGAATTTGAACCACACGTTTCAGGGGTGTCTTTTTTGTTAAATTGGTAAAATCCACCTGTAGATTTGCTCTAAAAACTTGAATCCAAAAGGATGCTAACTGGTCAGTTGATTACTTCAGATTGTGTAAAGAGTTCACTTTCTGTAAGCAAGCAAAGCTCTGGGAGGGAATAAATATGTACTTTAGATGTTATGTTCCCTAAAATTTTACTTTCATTTGAACCTGAAAATATTCAGTCATGACGTGACTCTCTAGAGACTATAATGTGACTACTTTCCAAAATCCAGGAACTTCTGCCTCAAACTTTTGTTTTATTTATTTCTTTTAGAGTGGCCTGTCAATTATTTAATTCAATAATATGACAGGTGATAGCAGTTTAAAAAGAATATGAATTTTGTATTTCTTCATGTATAAATTGGGGTAAAATGGAAAGTGAAAGATCAGTAATACTGTGATAAAGATGTCAAGTCCAAAGTTGCAAGGAAATAGGTTAAATAGTTAAGGGATGACTAATTTCAGTGAAGAGAAAACAGAAAATAATAAAAAAGTAAAAGAATGTTTTAAAACTAAGCAAAGAACATATACAAGGCAATTATTTCTTTCATAACCCTTATCCATGTAAATACAATATATATATTGAAAATGTCCTCCTCCTTCTCTGTGAAGAAAACATATATAATTAAGATCTCAATTTTAAACATGATGTACTGTAAATTCAATAGACTAGAATAAGAAAGATCAAGGAGCTAGGAATTAAACCAGATACCTTGCAATTGATAGAAGACAAAATAGGTCCAACACTTCAACATTTGGGAGTAGGCAAAGACTTTCTCAACAGGTCTCCTAAAGTGAAGAAAGTAATGTCAAAAATCAGCTAATGGGATGCCATACAGCTAAAAAGCTTTTGTACTACCAAGGAAACAATAAAAAGAATTGAGAGGTTTCCTACGGAAATGGAGAGAATCATGGGCTATGATTCCTCGGACAGGGGTCTCATATCCAGAATCTGTAAAATCCTCAAAAATCTCAACTACAAAAACACTAACAACCCAATTAATGAATGGGCCAAAGAGCTAAATAGAAACTTCTTAATAGAGGACATTGATCAAGCCAATGAATACATGAGAAAGTGCTCTAAATCACTAGTAATCAGAGAAATGCAAATGAAAAAGTACATTAAGATATTACCTCACTCCAGTCAGAATGGCAAAAATGAAGAAAATAAACAACAATAGATGCTGGAGTGGATGTGGAGAGATAGGCACACTAACACACTATTGGTGGAGCTGCAGACTGGTACAGCCCCTCTGGAAAGCAGTGTGGAGAATCCTCAAAAAACTAGGGATAAGCCCACTATACGATCCTGCTATTCCACTCCTGGGTATCTTTCCAGGGGACTTAGAATCAGCACATTACAGCAACACAGCAATATCTATGTTCATACCAGCTCCATTTACTATTGCTAGACTATGGAAACAACCCAGATGTCCCTCACTGGATGAATGGATCCAAAAACTGTGGTATATATATACCATGGAATTTTACACAGCAATTAGAAACAATAGTATTGCAGCCTTTGAAGGTAAATGGATGGCTATGGAAGAAATTATGCTGAGTAAAATCAGCTTAACCCAGAGATCCAAGGGTCGAATGTCTCCACTCATTTGTGGAGGTTGGAACTAGACCCTGGCCATTCAGAAAGGTGGTCTATTATCATGTGTTAAATCCAGATAAGGTGTAATGTTATACAGCCTAATACTTTTTTAGAGATATCGTGGGTAAGGGAAGGGAGGGATACGGGTGGGAAATTGGGGGGGACACTCCTGGGGGTAAATCTAATATACATTTTATATTATTTTGTTAAAAATGTGTATGGTTGTTCAAAAATAAAAATTAAAAAAAAAAAAGAAAGCACAAATCTGCATGAGGATCTGAATATCCACTATCCACTGGGGGTGGGATAACATATTACAGAAATATTAAGGTCAATATCAGAGTAATACATCCCAGTTCTTTGGGGACCTCACATAAGAGACATGCCCTTCCAATCTTAAGGAATTAGTAGACCTCGACTATGAAGAATGTAATTGGAATTTTGCAAAAGGCATCATTTTTCAAAGGATTCTTAGAGGTAAATGAGATTGATTCCCTCACTTTATAGAAAGGAACCTTATGGGCAGGAATGTAAATTCTTGGACCTAAGTGTCTTTGATATGTCAATCACATTTGAGAGTAAAGATCTATTGCTTCCCACAAAAGTGTGTTAGTTGTGTTTTTTATTAGACCTAGCTTCTGTATCTAAAAACCCTGAACTGGTTTATTTTATTGTATTGATAATTTTTCTAGTTAAATTTAGCTGACTAAAATGGAATGTTGACTGAGATTTAAACATGTCTATTTCAAATATGAGAGAACCATAGTTAATATCCAATTTATCCTATTACTTTACAAAATTAAAAGAAAAAAAAACTTTTGAAAGATCCCATAATGATGTGTTTACCAGTTCAGGTCCTGGGGTTGGAAAATCAGGTTTTTTTGTTTGTTTATTCATTTGTTTTGTTTTGTTTTTTTGCCAGAGAGGACAGTGAGAGACAGATAAACAGACTTAGTTTTTCATGTGGTTTTAGTTGATAGGACACTTTGTTGTGTCCATAGGGCTGGAATTTAAACTGGCATAGTTGCTTATGCCAGGCAAGCACTGTAATCAGTGAGGCAGGCTCCAGGCCCAGAAAATTCAGGTTTTAAGACTAGGTTTGCTACACACTGGTTTTGTTACTGTGTTTAAGGGTCTCCACCTTTATAAAACTACGATTGTTTTTTATTTATTTTTATGATGCATAAATAAAAGCACAATGACATTGTCATTAATCCACATTTTATTCTTATCAAGTTTGAACCTCAGAACTAACCTCTAATTATATAGTTAGATATATTTTCCTACATTTTACATGAAGAAAAGCTCTTTTTTTTTTAAGAGAGAGAGACAGTGACAAACAATTTTTATTTAGTTTCTCATGTGACTTTTGTTGCCCAGAGACTCTGTTGTTTACCTGGTGCCAGCGTTGGAATTTGGGTACTTGCGCATGCCAGGCAAGCACCCTAAACGCCAGGCCATCGCTCCACCCCCAGAAAAGCTCTTCTTAAAAAGAAATTATGAAATTTGCAAACATCAGATCTGAAGTTAATGACTGAGTTAACCAGGTATTATAATACCTGTAACCAGGTATTATCCCTAAATTATAATGAATTATTATTTTATTATTATTATTTTTTTTGGTTGCAGGTTGCATGGATTGAACCCAGGGGTAATTAAACACTGACACATCTTTCCAGCCTTTTACATTTTTTATTTTAACACAGAGTCCAACTAAGTTGCTGAGATTTCCACTAAGATACTGAAGCTGGCATTGAAATTGCCATTCTCCTGCCTCAGCCTTTTAAGTTGCTGGTTTTACAGACTTATGCCACTGCACCTGGGTATTGGTAAATTTTTTAAAATATTGCCATTGTGGTAATAAATCACTATAGTCCTAATCTGTGAGGATGTTGATTCAAATAGAAAAATTGCTTGATAGAGAAATTAATCACCATCCATTGCCTTCTGAATGGAGCAACTTGAGATTCACGTAGTATTTTTAGTAAACTCATAATCAATGACGACAGATAAATGCAGTGACTTTGCCTGTAAACATTCTGAAATTTACTTTACTTTGAGGTTTAATTTCATTAAGCAAACTATATACACGTTAGGGATTAAGCAGTATATTTTAGATGGATTTTAAATCACAGTTAAATGATTTTGCTTTTTAAAGCAAAAATACAGGGCTGGAGCAGTGGCTCAGTGGTATCATGCTTGCTCAGCATGCAAGAGGACCAGGTTTAAAACCAGTTCCACATATACAAATAAGTGTCAAAGCAATGAAAACCCATTGAAAAACTAAATACAATTGATTCTATCTCTCTCTCTCTCCTCCCTCTCTCTCTCTCTCTCTCTCTTTTAAAACAATGCATACAAAATCAATTTACAAATAATTCAAAGCAGGTAGTGTGCCCAATATTTTCATTTTCTTCAAATAAAATAATTTTTCTTATTTAATGGAAATTATAACAGTAGACTAATTTATGGAAAGATTAAAATCAATTTTTCAAAAAATGTGCCCTTTATCAATTTCTGTTTCTTGAAATTTCACTATTGAAATGAACATCTTTGCTTTAAAATTCAACCTCTATAACAAATAAGTTATTAATTGTGTTGGTGGCAGTATTTATTTAATCAGTACCATGGAGTGTAGTGGAGGAATTTTAAATAGAGTTTGTGTAAGAATTTAAGAATGAGAGTAGAGTACGTAATGTGTGCTACAGAACATCAGATATTTGGAAATCATCTGGTAAGAATTAACTGTAAACATTTTAGCATAAGTTCTACTGACCAAAATAGATGGAACATGTTGATAATAATTTCATATCATTTTTAGCAACAACCACTATTATAAAAGCTTAGAACAAAATCCAGTACCACATAACAAAATTGTGTTAGCTTATGCAGTCATAACCTCTTGTTTGAAATGACCTGTATTGATCAATGATAATATTCACACTACTCAAATATTTTCATTGATTTGGAATTGAAATTTCACACTTTTGAAAAAAAGAAAATTTAGAGTACACCTGAGTAATATTAATATTAGACTCAAAACATTTTATTCTTAAATATTGTTTTGTTTGTTTGGAGTTGAACTTACCAAAATGTTCTCCATATTTCAATATTGTCTGTACAAATAGCACTATAATTTACAAAACAACTTCCCATTCCATTATTATTTGAATAACACAAGCACATATATTAAATAAGACAGTTTCTTCCTTAGTACTTGTTCTCAAACACATGCAAAGTAAAGGCATATTATGTTATGATGTGAAAAATATAGCCTACCTTCCAATCCATCACCCTGCAAACCACAGTGCTGTATGGATATGTCATTGTCTGGAGTTTTGTGAGATTGGATGGACAAAATGATTGTATCGGATGATTATAGAAAAAATGCATACCCTCTGATTGGAAGGTTAAAATGAATTTGACCCCCCAAATATAATATCCTGTATTGAGGACAAACATTTGAACATTTCATAATGCACAGTCTTTTAAACGACTTATACATAGATTTACTTTGTGGTTCGTGAGGTGTTTTTGTTGTTTCTTTGAATTAATCGTGAAATTAAGCTTCTATGTGCTTTATAATGTTAGCACATAATTTTCACCAAATAATTAATAAAACAGATAAGAAAAAAACAACATATAAGTATTTTAAAAGCCTTGCCTCATCTGTTTAAAGAGAGTTGTACATCTTAAAACATTTTTCTGTAATTTTAGGTTTTATGCAAACTAACTTCAACATGAACCTGAGAAAATGCATATTGCACTGATAAAAACAGTTTAAACTAGTTTATACATAATGAAAAATATATTAGCTAAGTAAGTTATACTTGATTTCTTTATAAATGTTGGGTCCCAGAAAGTCAGAGCAGCATCCTTTACAAAGGGAGTTATTATGTATTTCATGAAGATGTAGGAGTAGATATTACCAATAATAATAATAATAATAATGTTGCTTGAACAAAAGCATTCATGCTTACTAAGGCAGTATTTGAACATAATATGCAGGAAGAAGTAGTGGAAATTGTCTTGTTATATTCACAGGGAGTATTGAAAGCTATTTTACTTGAACACAAGTCTTTCATTATCTGAAATAGATGAATAAAACAAATTAAATCCACTTAGTTATGAATGAAATAAATTAAACTTATTTAGTGCCTCAAATAGAGAATGATCATCACACTCTTCAGAAAACCCTTGTAAATGTAAGCATACCAACTATGTCATTACAGGTGATTTATGTGTTCTATCTACACTGGAACATGGGAAAAAACAGTACTATCACTGTATTTATTCTTTTGGGACTTTTTACACTAAGAACATTGAAATCATATGTTTTGTATTATTTTTATTCTGTACATTGCTATTCGGATTGGAAATGTGCTCATAATGATATCTATCACATGTACTCAGTAATCAACAAACCCATGTATTTCTTCCTCAATTACCTCTCACTCTCCAATCTTTAATACAAATCCACTGTGGCCCCTAAATTAATGACTTACTTGTTTGCTGAAGAGATGATCATTTTTCCTACAATAACTGCATGATACAGCTCTTTACCACCCATTTATTTGGAGACATTGAAATTTTAATCCTCACAGGAATGGCCTATGACAGCTATGTGGCCATCTGCAAGCCCTTGCACTATGCTGCCATCATGAACAGGCAGAGGTGTAACATGATCATCCTGGCGTGCTGTACTGGGGGATTTGCACAATCTGCCGGCCAGTTTCTTCTCACCCTCTTCTTACCATTCTGTGGCCCCAATGAGATAGATCACTACTTCTGCGATGTGCATCCTTTGCTGAAATTGGCTTGTTCTAATACACACCTAATAGGACTCTTGGTCATTGCAAATTCAGGGTTAATCACTCTGGTGACTTTTGGAGTCTTGACGTTGTCTTACATTTTCATATTGTACACTTTAAGCGGATACTCCATGGAGAGCCGCAGCAAAGCTCTTTCCATGTGCAGTTTCCACATCACTGTTGTGGTCCTGTTTTTTGCACCTAAATTATTCATTTACATTAGACCAGCCATGATATTCCCAGCAGACAAAGTCTGTTCTATACCATCATTGCCCCCATGTTCAACCTTCTGATCTACACACTGAGAAACACAGAGATGAAGAGTGCTTTGAAAAACGTTGGTTGTCATCAACTGCTTTTGAAAAGAAAATACATTTCTGAATTTTATGTGCTTTTTGCACCATGCTTTTGTGAGAGAACAAAGATGAATAAGATCCATCTTCACCATCTTCCTGTCTGGCTTAGAGAAAAGTGTGATCAAAGAATGAACATGTCCCCTCTGTGGTTTTCAGATGCTTCCTTGATTCATCATCAACAAATTAAGTGTTATTCTTATTTATACCTTTTTCCATTGTACTTATTAATCGCGACCCACATGGCTGAACTGGGATTAGTGAGGGGTAATGAGTGCTGACAATAACAAAGGAGACACAGACACAAAGAAATATAAAGAAAAAGCTGGAATTATGTGGGACACTATCCTTTAATGGACACACAGTGACCCAGAACTAGCAGACCACATTCATATGATAGAATTTTATCATGAGAAAGTTATATAGGGGAAAATCTCTAAAAAGCAGACAGGGATTGAAGGTCACACCATCCAGAATATTTTGGTGAATAGATTGTTGAAATTTTGGATACCTAGCAATTGGTGTCTGGACTTATAGTCAATGACTGCTTTTTACATTTCTAGACCTTTACCAAGAAATTTTCTTTACCCTTTCCACAGAATTTTTCCTAAGCAGGGATTTCCTATGTGAAGAAGAGAATTATTCATCACCCCTTGCACAGAAACTGCCCTTTGGCATTGCCACCAGTTCAAGGCCATCTAAGATTTTTGTCCAAGTCACCAACTGTATTTTTTTTTATTTGTTCAACATAGTCTTACATGTCAGAGGAAATGGTTGTTACATATTTATAAACACATGGATATTAAAAATGTAAGTTAAGACTGATGCACTTCCATGGTCTCTCCACTTTGATTACTCCCATGTGTCCCCTACTTTACTCCTATGTTAATTGGGCTTGTCATGGAAGTTGAGGGTTCCCAACTGCACTGATACCCCTCACACCCTCCTGCTGCAATGATATCCTCCAATTTCTCCCTCCCCACCTTACCCCTTCCCTTCTCTCCCCAGTGTCAACAAATCAGATGGTTCATAAGCCTAGCTCTCGGTACTTAATCATTAGATTGTGGTCATATAATCAGAAATGAACAATTTCTTTAAAATGAGGGATTATATGTTATTGGGTTGAAAAAAAATTATGGTTTTCATGCCTTCAAGTACTGAAAAGCTGAACAAAACGTCACTTTCATTTTTTAAAAACTATCCATTGAAACATAAATATAGAAAATTGCAAACATCACACATATCCAGCCTATGAAATTTCACAAACTGAGTAAAACCATCAGTTAGGAACCAGATGGAGGCAGAAATCATCACTGTTCTAGAAGTCCTCTTCATCGTCTTTGTAATTACTAAATTCATATTACTATAATCTTCATCTCTATAACTGTCTTATTTGTTCCAGTACTTTGTAGAGTAAGAATGATACAGATTATGACTTTTAGTATATGTTTTGTCATTATTAAATTCATAAATCATTCCTCACATTTCATAATAATATATAATATCTCATTATATAGATTTGTAATAATTAGCTTTTTTCATTATAATGATGCTAGAATTTGTATATTTTCACCCTTGCAGCAATTATGTAGAGTGGTGCTTTGAATGTTTTAGAACATGACTTTTTGACAATTTGTCTTTTATTGGTTTTTCATTATGATTTTAATGGTAATTAATACTTAACATTTTAAGAAAGTTTGTGCATTGCTTTTAATACTTTTAATATCATAATATGTTTCTGACATAAAATGATTTATATTATATTATTTACTCTTTAATTATTATACTATTTCTTATCTATGGAAAACTAGTAGGATGAATTTAATCAAAAGCTTATAAACTTGTGAAACCTGTGGCCTTTGCAGGATCTGTAACATGAGCTATGGGGTATGATAATTAATACAACCTGCCTATCAATCATAGACAAAAAGAAGACAGCTCTGTAAAGAGTAACTTACTCAAGGGAGCTGAAAAAATAAATAACTTTCCTCAGGTAATGCTAGCAAGATTAGCACATAGTTAATCACCATTTGAAAATTTTATTAAATAAGACCTTCTCTGTAACAAATGGAACTGCTTGATATCTGAGTACATTCTGTATTTGTTTTCTCAGAAAGAAAACATCCACTTTGTGGGCACACATAAGGGAAGGGATGCCATATGAAAAAGGCTCTGCTTTCCTGATAATGGTGGATTCCAACCACATTCAAACACACCCACATGCATATATATGGACATCACATATAAAATAAAATCTATCCAGGGTCTCCTATTCCTGGCATAATTAGAATGAATCTGTTCATACAGAAAACCAAAAATGAAGGGGGAAATATTCAACTTTCGTCCAGAAACACACAACTAATCAATAAAAAAATTACTTTATTATAGGAAGAAATAAGGTTGGAAAAGTATATCAGAGTAAAGAATACAAAGATCACACTTATTGCAGCTAGACTCAAATTTAATATGAATATGTTTATTATATAAAATTTTAAAAAAGAAAAATGCGATAAGGTAATGTGTACCATCAACTATTACAGGATACCACAAAGCAAATACAGTGGCTGGAATGGTGGCTCAGCCATGATGGTGCTTGATTGTCAAGCATAGGGACCCGAGTTCGAACCCCAGCACCGTATACACAACGAAGTGTCAGAGCAACGAAAGTCAAATGAAAAATTAAATAAAATTGATTCTCTATACCGCACACAAAAAAAGAAAGTACAATAAGTTTGTGAAAAAAAGAATATTTTCAATATAATACCAAAGGATAAAACATAGTAGCTAAGAAGTAATCAATGAACTGAAGTTATATGCTAAATGGAAAATCATCAAAGTGGCATTAAGATACTTTGAATTACTGAGTGCAGAAAACCTCCAGCCCAGATCATGACCACCAGCACAACACACACCCAGGGCCTCATGATAACCAAATGTTGCAAGGGCTTACAGATGGCCACATAGCAGTCACAGGCCAATCATAGATTAATCCTCTGGTAGCAACTACCTGGGTGGTAACTGAAGGCAGGAAGGGTGTGGCTCTAGGAGGTGGGTCATTGGACGTGAGCCTTTGGGGTTCATGTTTCGTATCTGGCAAGTGGAGTCTATCTCTGCTTCCTGATCATGTCCTGAGGTACTTTCCTTCATCACACTCTTCTGCCATATGTTCTGCCTTACCTCAAATCCTGAGGATTGGAGCCAGACTTCTAAGGACTCAGATCTCTGCAACCCTGAGCCCCCAAATAAGATCTTTTAATGCTAGCAAATTAAAACCTACTAAAACAAACAGAATATTTACAGATGAATCCCATGAATGTGACTACTTAATTAACATCTCTCGTTAAGGGGCTGGAGTGATGGCTCAGCGGTTTCGGTGCTTGCCTGGTGAGCGCATGGACCGGGGTTCAAACCCCAGCACCACGTACACAACTAAGTGTTAGAGCAACTAAGGCCATGTGAAAAAACTAAATAAAGTTGTTTCTCTCTTTCTCTGTCTCTCTCACTGTCCCTCTCTCTTTAAAAAAAAAAATCTCTAATTGAATCTCAGTTTCATTTTTACAAAACTATCCTTCATTTCTCACAAAATTATTTTTCTCTAGATGTTCCTCATCTCACTAAATGGTAGTGCCTACCACATTATTGTTCATACTAAAGATCTTACAAGAACTTTCATTATTCATCATATTACATTTTTCAATATATTTAAAGAATTGTACCTTTTATCTATCTTTAATTGCATCATCGTTAATACTTTTTGGATACCTGCCTAATATATGACAATAGTTTCCAGCAAACTCTCTGTGCTTTCACTTTGGTTACCAACAAATAATTCTTGCAATGTAGTTCAAATGGCCCTTTTAAAACTGTATTTTTATTATGTCTCTCTTCTGAATAGCACCATTACTTTGGGGTTTTATCCTACACTTAAAAAACTCCACAGTCTCTAAGACTCTGGATGTCAGGTTCTTGATGTTTCAATCATTTCTTTTCGTACACAAAGGGAGTCTGAACAGGATCTCTTGTACAGTTTATTTATCCAATGAAAAAGGAAGACGAATGTGAGGTCAAAGTAGAAAGGGGAAAGTAAAAGGGACAAAGAGGAAAGAAGAGGAAAGAAAAAGAAAAAAAGACAAATAGTCATCAAGAATCAATTTTAACATCTTACAGTCAAAAGTAAATGAGGGAAGAGAGAAGGAAGCAAAGGGGAAGAAATGGAAAATAAAGTTGGCCAAATTATGATATGTGTATATGTTGTTATAAATGAAATCAAACACGCGGTTGGTTGTGGGTGAGCAAGGCAGAAATTTTACTTCGGCTGGAGGGCGAAAGAAAAATGCCCGCCTCGCTAGGGAGTGAGGGGTCCTTAATGCCGACCGGACGCAATACTGCCCTTTGCCCTAATTGGAGGAGCTCAGGTGCACAGTCTGCGCGATTGGCTGTGATTAGGTGGAGGCGGGTGCAAGAGGGAGTAGGTGGCGACTGGGAGATAATGGGGGTGGGGGTCGCCACACACGTGGCGAGGGTAGTAGAGATTCCATGTTTCCCGGAAGAAGATGGCCGGGTAACGGAAGGGGTTCTAGGAAGGAGGTGGGCGGACACAGGTTGGCCGACGCAAGTGGGCGTATACAAGTGGGGGAGTTACAGTCTTCAGAAAGGGAGGGGGATAATGGAGGTAGTAGACTATACATCACGATCTTTCAAATTAGACAGAAAAGACATGCATCTTACATATGTGAATATTTCACTATGTATTCCAATTTTATATATGACTGTAATGTACCACTAAAGAGATAAATAAAAGAAAGGAAGACCAATAGAGTAGGGGAAGAAGATAAGAGAAGGATGGGGGATGGATATTACTGGGAATTGAAATGCAGAAATGTATGCTATATGTATTTATGAATATGTCAAAGTAAAGCCCACTATTATTTATAGCTATGATGCACTAAATAAAATAAATGAATTAAAGCCAACACCAGTACTGATCCCAAATATAAGACAGAAATGAACTGCCTGCAGAAATTAGCATGTTCTCTATTAAGAAGAAAAACAACCCAGTGACATAATTGAATCTACCCTTTTCTCTACAAATATACATTCAAAAAAGTAGAAAAATTGACATTACATTAATAACATAAATAACATTAAGAACTGAAGAAAGAAAGCATAATCATAAAAGTATGTGTTTGAAAAACTGCTTTGTAATAGGGTTAAGATCTGACAATTGATTGACATTTTTATTAGTTTGACATAGACTTACATATTGGAGGGAATTGTTGTTACATAATCATGCATACATGTATATTCACACAGTGAGATAGTAAGTTGAGCTCAATCCTAGACCAGGATCTATCTCCCTTCATTCATTCTCCGAGCTCCTGTCTCCTCTGTAGTTTTACCATACTATAGTTTGAAATGAACGTACACATTCATAATAATCCTTTGCATTTCTGAGGCCCTGTGCCTGTCTGTGTATAGCTAGGCTTCTAATGGGACTTGAGTATTCCCCATTGTAGTGATAACCTCACTTAATCCTCCCTTCCATCCCTTCATCCCTCCCTTCTCCCTGCACCTTCCTAGGTATGGTTCACACTGCGTATGTGGAGTTTCAACTATGGTGAGTTTATTACTTAAACTCAGCTGACTAACACCCTGTCACAGGTTTTATACTAGCTTCCGCATATGAGAGAAAACATTTGGAATTTTTTTACTTTTGAATTCAGGTTTTATTTATTTATTTTTGAATTGAATATACTTGATATTAAAGTTTATTGTTAGGTCTGTAATTTAGTTTTGACCACAGAAGAAGACTTTGGGGAAAACTTTTCCCCAAAGTCATTATCATCTTGCTTCATTCTCTTTCAGGAGACCATATAAGAAGTAGAAACCAAAAACATTATTGCCAAAGATACTGTGAAACAGGTGATTTAAGTAAATGAGAGAATCACAAACAACAAAGGTTAACATTTACCAGCTTTTGAATTCAAGGGGTCAGAGATTCTTTGATGCTAATCATTTACAAAGCAATTTCTCATGTCCCATCCAATTTTACTCTGAACTGCTGCACTGACATCATCTAAAGAGGAGACAGAAAGTAAAGCAAATTCAAGCCCTGGAAAACACTGGTGAGCTTTTCTTTTTATTTTAAAATAAAATATCATTTTATTTTTAAATAAAATATCATTTAAATTGATAGATTTTTAGCATTTGTAACATGAATGTAATACAGTATTTTGAGTATATGGTATATGGAATTATTAAAATTATATTATAAAGTGCATCAATACATGACCGTGACATGGAGTGGAATGATTACCACAAATAGAAAAATGTCCATCATTTCAAAGGATAAGAAGCAAAATGATTGACGCCTTCTCTAATGGAAGGGAGGCGTCCTTTGGATGGGGCTTGGATAAAGGTAACATGATGTTTCCTCTAAGACCTTGTGTTTTGGGCAGTAGAAGGAGAGTTTTCCAGCTTGGGTGCATATACTTGTTTTTTTTTTTTTTCCCTAGAGAACCAAGGAACATAAGTGCTAGTTGCAAAGATTGCTATGCTATAACTTACAGTAAATTGAGGAACTCTCACTGGAAGACAGTCTTCCTTTAAAATTAGTAGAAAAACTAAAGTGTGAATGTGTAAGAACAGGGAATGTGCTTGATCCTAACTACATCTGAATCATAATGTTGCTATTACCATTGCCTTTATTATTATCATTGTTTAGTAATGCCCAAGGGAAGGCAGAACTGTAATGACTACTGAATCTAGCACACACTTGATGAAACACAGACCAATATTTTCCCAAAAGCCGCACGCGGCAAGCTCAACATTGTTGCTGGCTCAGAGCACAGAGCTTTCTAGTCATGAGCACATAAGCTCTGTGACACTGAAGGATTGTGTTCTCAGGAGCACAACCTGGAACTAGAGAAATTATTTATGTCCTTGACTTGATTTGAGGGAGAAACTTGAAAAATCCTTTATAATTGTTGCACATACATATCTCCACTGGAGCATACCAGTAATCCCTACTAGAGTACCTGGAATTTCACCACTGAATATCCTCCTACGTATATCATATGTTGTCCTTTTCCTAAATTCCTTCTAAATATCATTCAATGATAATCTACTTCTGAAATATTGAATTCTCCTAAATTAGGAGATATAATGCAACTGGTGTGACACTGGAAATATCAGAAGGGAGAACAAAGGATGTGGACGTTGAAAACAGAATGCTTCCTTTCTTTTTAACTTTGATCCTGTTAACAGAAAAATGGTTAAATACTAAGACAAAGTGACTCCTGGAGAATCCTGAAGTATTCTGAATTTGTATATGTTGGAATTACCTGAGATTTCACCTCCCTTTCACTCAAACAGGGCATGCTTACTCTGCACAGGTTTCTTCTTTTTCCTTCTCTTCTTGTCCTCCTTCTCCTGCTTTTCTTTTTCTTTTTCTTCCTCCTCCACCTTCTGTTCCTCCTTCTATCCTTACTCCTCCCCCTCTTCCTTCTCCTTTGTCTTCTTCTTCTTTGCTTTGCTTAATCTTATCTTTTCTCTGCATCTGAATTAGGGTGTTTTGACTCTTGCTATAGAAGTGACTTCATATTATAGTGGAAATAAGTGTGAAGGTTGTAAGTGATAATGAGATTGAAATTCTGTCATTTAACAAGTGAGATAATGGAAGCTTGGTGAAGTGATATGACTTACCCATGCTATAACACCTTCACTTCAGGGACAAATTTGCATCTATAATTTCACACCACATCTGGATCCTAGAGTCAAATAAGAGGCTATGAAGTTATTTACACAAGATCCAGGTTCAAAAGAAGGAGAACATGAGGAAGTATCCAGCCTCAAGTATTTAAGGACTCATGACTGGACATTGTGAACAGGCATGGAAATACTCAGGAAGCAAAATGTGGCATTTCTTTTATTTTCATATCAAAACTAAAAATATTTACTGTATACAAATATTACCACTTCCTCAAGCAAATGTTTCAAAATTTTAAAAAGTGTTCTTATGCAAATAAAAACTAAATTGATCAAATTATATTTTATTTAAATACAAATCTGACATAGTAAATCACACAATTCTGTATAAATAATCTGAATTAATAATAAGGAAGAGGACACAAAAAAAGGAATTTAGAATCAGGTAAATAAACCTTAATAAAAATAAGGGAGGAGAGAAATCTGGTTACAAACAAGACTCAGGGGATTTGGGTTCTGTCTACACATTGCTTTTCATGTACTATGAAAAAACAGTGAATATAATATTGAAGACAGATAATTGGAATAGATGCAATTTTGTCATATGTATACCAATCAAAAGTAATCACACATTTTCCAATGTCAACGACTGTATGTTTTCATTTGTTCTGAGTTACAAATAGATGCTGATAGTTCTTTTTATGTGTCCTTCAGGTAGCTTGTCTCTTGGGAACATGGCCTCATGGACTCATTCCATGCAAAATATCAACAATGTAACTGAATTCATTTTCTTGGGCCTTTCTCAGAACCCAGAGGTTGAAGAAGTCTGCTTTGTGGTGTTTTCCTTCTTCTACACAGTCATTCTTCTGGGAAACCTCCTCATCATGCTGACAGTTTGCCTGGGCAACTTGTTCAAGTCTCCTATGTATTTCTTTCTCAACTTCTTATCTTTTGTAGACATTTGTTATTCTTCAGTCACAGCACCCAAGATGATTGCTGACCTGTTGGAGAAGAATAAAACTATCTCTTATGTGGGGTGCATACTGCAACTCTTTGGGGTGCATTTCTTTGGTTGCACTGAGATATTCATTCTTACCGTAATGGCCTATGATCGTTATGTGGCCATCTGCAAACCTCTGCACTATATGACCATCATGGACCAGGAGAGATGCAACAAATTGCTGCTTGGGACATGGGTAGGTGGGTTCTTACATTCTATTATCCAAGTGGCTTTGGTAGTCCAATTACCCTTTTGTGGACCCAATGAAATTGATCACTACTTCTGTGATGTCCACCCCGTGCTCAAACTTGCCTGCACAGACACCTATATTGTTGGTGTTGTTGTGACAGCCAACAGTGGTACCATTACTCTGGTGAGTTTTGTGACCTTACTCATTTCCTATAGTATCATTCTGGTGTCTCTGAGAAAGCAGTCAGCAGAAGGCAGACGCAAAGCTCTCTCCACCTGTGGCTCTCACATTGCTGTGGTCATCATCTTTTTCGGTCCCTGTACTTTTATGTACATGCGGCCTGACACTACCTTCTCAGAGGACAAGATGGTGGCTGTATTTTACACCATTATCACTCCCATGTTAAATCCTCTGATTTACACTCTGAGAAATGCAGAAGTGAAAAATACCATGAAGAAACTGTGGGGCAAGAAAGGGATTTGAACCTATAGCAAATAGTTGGAAGACATAATTTCAGCTGAATGATTTTATGAATGCTCTTAAAATTTATACAATTTGGTTAACTTCTGTGTTCAATGAAGTCAATCAGAACAAGCACAGGATTTGAGGGAAGAGTGCATGAGAGAATAATGTGTGTACCAGAGGATAAGTATTATCATTGTTATCATATTTATGTCACAATGAGAAAATTCTTTGATATCTGTATGACAGGGTACTCCTATTACTCAGAATGTTAAGCATGATCACATTTATCATTATTGTTCTCCATTTTATGTGTTTATTTTTGCTATTTTAAAAATAAGAATATTTTGTGAAGTATTACTTAAAGTTTTTTCTATGATTTTGAAATATGACTAGTATGCATTAAGCTCTGATACTGTGTGGATGGCAAATAACATAAATGGCAACATATCCAAGCTGATGTTCTCCCATATAAATTCTCAGAAACAGAGGAAAAACTAAAATTTGGAAGTCCGGACTGAGAATGGAGTTCTGTGTAGAATATCTCAGATAACACCCAAGCTAAAAAGACAAAAGATTCATTTTCATCCTTTGGTTTTGTGAAAACATATTTTCCATTCTCAAGTGCTCATTATACCCAAACAATAAAAAGATTAAACTGTTTAAACTCTAAGAGTCCCCATCTCAATTCTAATATCTGAGTAGTATTCTCATTCTGCACAAATATTTCTTGTTTGGATTGGCATTTGCTCTGTGGTCCATATGTCCTTCTCCATGAGCTACAGCCTGGAATTTATTGACTTTTTTAAACGTACAAAGCACCAATTGCCTCTGACATTGTTTCATGGTATTTTCGTGAAATGTGATTATCCATACTACTGCCTAATCCCAGGGTTGTGTTGATGGTTTAGTGTGGAGTATAAACATTATTCATGTAAAGAACTGTGGTGTTTAGAAAAGACATGTGGTGGTGATGCATATATAAAATTAAAGGTAAAAATTCACAAATGTCAGAATTTAAAATTACAATCTTGTTTAGACATTGTACTAAATCACAAGTTCACATTGATTTTCCCACTATGGACTTCATTTTCTGGGGATTCTTGTGTCTACATTTTTAAAAGTTTGAAAGATTATGGCAATGCTCATCGTTAAAATCAACTTGAAAGTATTTTGCATGTGTAAATGGTCATCTTCCAAGAGATTGTTATCAATTAGGCACAGGTTAAGGATCTATAAGTATTTATATTTTTAACAAGTTTCTCTGTTAATTTCTGTGCAATCAGTGGCATATATGGAAATAGATTTGAGAAGACAGGACTGGATGTTTCTTCATGTTCCTGAAATATAAAAGTCATACACGCTGATGGAACCAAATGCAGGATTTTTGTATACATATCTCAATATGTTTTCCTTCATTCAACAGGGAGTTAAAATGGAGCTGAATTTGCAAGATGGTACAATAAATATATGTATTTGATAACTTGCCTCCACAATCCTCTTTGATTTATCCTTTTGCACTGAAAAGTTGACTGTCTGAGGACATTAATGACAATGAGGGTCTGATGCCCTTGAAAGGTAGTAGCTGTCAGATTTTTTATTCAAACAGACCAGGAGGTAGAAGATATGAAAGAGTTTTCACATTTCTACCAGCCTTTTGATAAAGTTACCTCATGAAAACTCAGATTCTTTTTAGTTCTAGAGACTGCAAATTTTATCAACAGCAACATTTTATTTCATACATGCATGATCACAACATTCATCGCCAACTTTATAATGCTCCACCTTGCGATGGCAAGATGTCACATGGGACTTTTGTTGGAAATTTCACTGATGAAAAATATGGCAACCATTCTCATATTCAAATTGAAGAGAAATTACTTTATTTAATAGTGGAAAATTAAGAATATTTCTTTATATGTCTTCTAACCAGTGGTTATGCTTCTCTACACTGGAGCAGCATAAATTTTTGTGAAAGCAGTAATAAATATTAACCACCAAAAGTGCATAAGCAAAATAAGTGCTGGTGATGGAACAGCAGGTCAGCAGTAGAGCAGTTGTCTGGCACTTATGAGGACCTGGGTTCAAACCTAATACCACATACACAACTAAGTGTTGGAAAAATGAAAGCCAGTTGAAAAAACAAAGATAAATGATCCTCTTTTTTTCTCTATAACTTTCCCTCTCTTTAGAAAAAAAATAAGTGCTGAGTCCATCCTTAATTAAGTCCAGCCAAGCTTAGGCTAGACAAGGTGACACATGGACTAAAATTAAGAGCTTATTTTAAAAGTCATGAGTTTTAGAATGACTTGGTACACACATTATTGACCTTGCTGATCCAAGAAGATTGATTAGTAAATCCTCCATAATATTCAGTGCAAAGTACTTTGAAAAAAAAAAACAGTGTAAAAGGTCAAGCTACATATAAAGTACAAGAGGGAAAATATAGAACTTAAGTTATATATATATAATGGAAAAACAAAAAATGCCTAAATACTATGAAGCCAATCTCCCAACTATTTCTTTGATATTTTTGAGTGTCAGGGGCAGGGAATCGGAACCAGGGGTGCTTAATCTCTGAACTACAACCCAAGTCCTTTGTTATTTTTACTTTTTTATTTTGAGACAGGGTCTCCCTAAGTTTCTTAGGGACCTTGCTAAGTTCCTGAAGCTGCCTTGAACTTGTGTTCCTCCTGCCTCAGCCTCTTGAGCCACTGGGATTACAGGAGTATACCCCTATGGCCAGCAGCTTTCAGCTGTTTCTTCCATGGACCACACACAGGAAGGACTGTATAACATAAACCATACCTGAGTAAATTTTTTTTTCACTCATGCTTTGTGAAGTGCTAGGTGAAAATAAACAAAAGGCAAATTTGAGCCTGAAGACAGATCTCCTGAAAGACCTGTCTTCTTTAGGGGAAAAAAAAAATGATAACAAAAGTCTTACAAATTAAATTTTGAATTCAAATTTAAAATTTTGCCTTTAAACTTGAAGTTTGGGGGTTGTGAAGGTGACCTGACCCACATACACATCAACAACAGGTATATTTTCAATACTGTGGAATAATATGCCTGCCCTTTCTGCTATAGACTTTTCATTTCACATTCCCTTTTCCTGAATTGAATAATCCCAGTAGGAAATAATCTTCCAAAGATACGTGCCAAAACCGGAAGTGAAATTAATCTTCTTTTGTCTTCTTAATTCATTTTCAGTATACTGCATCACTATCTTCCTCTTCCTATAGGTCCAAATTCCACAGTTTTTCAAGCAAGACACATCTGGGTTTTTTGGAAAAGAAAAATTTGTCAATTCTTGGCAAATTTCTGCAAATGCTTTCCTTATCGTTAAACTTGAGTTCCTGCTGCACATGAGACTAGGATAATTTAAGTATTTAGCTTTAAGGGTTTTGTGAAGGCTTTGATACAGAGGATGGAGCAGGTTTTGTGAAGGCTTTGATCCAGATGGAGCAGCAGACATTATCATTTCTGTGTTTCCATTATTTTGGAAATAATGCATGAACTTTTGCCCACTGGGCAGGCCCAAGTCCATCATTTGATGTTGCAGCAATAATGACACTAGATGATCACAGAGTTCCCTTTTCATTCCCGAATGCCTCGATGTGTTAAAGATGGCATTAACCAATGCTTCAGTTGCAGTTGGGTCCACCTATGTTTTACTGTTTTCAGACTTGTTTTGATAAAATTGACTGAAACACAAAAAATATACAATGTGTCTAAAATGATGCTTTGATGTGCACTGTGAAATGGTAGCCATGGTTGCATTACATAATGTATCCTTCATCATATGTATCTTGCATGCTTATATGTGTGTGTATGTGTGTGTGTGTACATATACATTTATTTTGTTTCTTAATTCAAGATTGTGTACGTGTGTGTGTGTATACATGGTTATTTTGCTTTGTAATTCAAAAGTCTTTATTTGACAGTATGAGGACATTCCTGCATGGAGGGGACATTCATTTGAATAATTTTAAAGCTTTAATAACTTCAGTTCTATTTGTGTGTTCTGGTGTAAAGATTATCAAATTGCACTCAAGGAATATCTATTTCTTCTTCTACATCTGTTTTAAAAAATGCTGGGAGATTTTGCATGCTGTACATTTACAAAGAGCATCATTTTGAATAATTATGAAGACTTTTAAAATGGGGATATAAAAAAATCAGTGTGATACATTTGAAAGTTTGAAATAAATAGATGCTTATCATCCAGGTTCAAAGTCTGACAACTGGAACACATCACCAACAGAATACTAAGAATTAACTACAGCAACTCCTCATAAAAAAATTGACATAATCACATTGCATTACATATTTTAGAAGCTTGCATTTTTTAATGTTTTATTCAGAAATTTATTTGTTGCACAATCTCAATTTTTTAATGAAATAATATATGTATATAGATTCTGAAGATTAGATTTACACCCAAGAGCACCTCCCCAATTACCTACCCTTATCCCTCCCCTCCTCTTCCCACAACATCTCTAAAATTGTATTAGGTTGTATGACATTATACCTTATCCAGATTTACAACATGATACTAGACCTCCTTTCTCAATGGCCAGGGTCGAATTCCAGCCTCCACAGATGAGTGAAGACATTCCACCCTTGGTTCTCTGGGTTAAGCTGATTTCACTCAGCATAATTTCTTCCATAGCCATCCATTTACCTTCAAAGACTGCAATATCATTGTTTCTAATTGCTGAGTAGAACTCCATGGTGTATATGTACCACAGTTTTTGGATTCATTCATCCAGTGAGGTACATTTGGTTTGTTTCCATAATGTAGCTATTGTAAATTGAGCTGCTATGAACATAAATATTGCTGTGTTGCTGTAATGTGCTGATTCTAAATCCCCTGGAAAAATACCCAGGAGTGGAATAGCAGGGTCGTATGGTGGGCTCATCCCTAGTTTCTTGAGGATTCTCCACACTGCTTTCCAGAGGGGCTGTAACAGTGTGCAGCTCCACCAACAGTGTATCAGTGTGCCTGTCTCTCCACAGCCCCTCCAGCATTTATTATTGTTTATTTTCATTTTCTCCATTCTGACTGGCGTAAGGTGATATCTTAATGTGGTTTTCATTTGCATTTCTCCAATTACTAGTGATTTAGAGCACTTTCTCATGTATTCATTGGCTTGATCAATGTCCTCTGGTGAGAAGTGTCTATTTAGCTCTTTGGCCCATTTATTAATTGGGTTGTTAATGTTTTTGTAGTTGAGATTTTTGAGGATTTTGTAGGTTCTGGATATGAGACTCCTGTCAGAGGAATCATAGCCCATGATTCTCTCCATTTCCATCGGAAAACTCTTGACTCTTTTGATTATTTCCTTGGTGGTGCAAACGCTTTTTGGCTTTATGGCATCCCATTCACTGATTTTTGACTTTACTTCCTTCACTTTAGGAGACATGTTGAGAAAGTCTTTGCCTACTCCCAAATGCTGAAGTGTTGGACCTTATTTGTCTTCCATCAGTTGAAAAGTAGCTTCTTTAATTCCTAGCTCCTTGATGCATTTTGATTTGATTCTCATGCAATTTCAACTTTCTGCAAGTGGCTGTCCAGTTTGTCCAGCACCATTTGTTCAAAAGGTTATCTCTCCTCCAGGTAATATTTTGTCCCCCTTTGTCAAAAATCAGATGTTTAAAGATTTGAGGGTTTGTTTCAGGCTCTTCTATTCTATTCCTTTGGTCTTCTTTCCTATCTTGATATCAGTGCCATGCTGTCTTTGTTACTATAGCTCTATAGTAAAGATTTAAATCTGGTATGGCGAAACTGCCTGTTTAGTCTTTCTTGTGTAGTAGTGTTTTGGCAATTCTAGGTTTCTTATTGTTCCAAATGAATTTGAGAATTGCTTTTTCTGTCTGTAAAGAACTACATAGGTATCTTAATAGGGATAACATTAAATCTACATAAATCTTGTGGTAGAATGGCCATTTTTATTATATTATTTCTGCCTAACCAAGAGAATGGGACATCTTTCCATCTTCTTAGGTCATCTTGGATTTCATTCTTCAGTGACCAATGATTTTCGTTGTAGAGAAGCTTGTATTATTAATTTAAAGATATAAAATATACATTTTCATGTTTTGGAAATTTCTTCCATTTTCTTTATTTCAAAGAAAACCTTTGAATGGAAGTAGTTGCCACTTCTTTCTACGTGTGCCTGGTGTTTCACTCAAGTTTTTTCTTTCATAAAGCACTGCATAACTGCAATTTTTATACTTTGTTCTAATGAAAGTATTATAATACCCATTATGTGTGGTATCATGAAGAACAGAGTAAGCTGAAGAATTGCAGAGCTAGCAGGGACCTGGAGGCCATCGGATTCACTTTTCTTATTTGCAATCTCAGAGAAGTAAAGTGTTAGAAAGAAAATGGCCAGGTGTCTTCCTTCTTCAAGGTTTGCTGGTGTGAATGACAGCAACTGCCTCTCTGCACCTGCTGTGCTTACTGACATTGAGTCTGTGTGGAGAACAAGACCAGGCAAAGGGCTCCAACATTAGAGGTTTCAACAACCTTCTGTTGATCTTGGCCCCACACTCTCCTCGTGGCATTCTTCATGTCTGTTTTACCCACTGTGGGTAAATGAAGGGGTGAGCAAGGGGGGAAATGGAGTTAACAAGCATACACTGTGTCATTGCTGATAGAATCAGCCCTGAGATAGATGAAAATGAAGGACAAGAACTTAAAGACCACAGGTGCAGAAGAATTTGAGGTGGCACTTGGATAAGCAGGTCCTTAAGATGAACAGGATGATCATGTAAGAAATTTCTAAGGCAGCAAAGGTCAAAAGGAACATCAGCCCCACGGTGGTAATGAGTGTAAAATCCAGGAAGCTGGTGTCAGTGCAGGCCAGCTTCATCAAGGAGAACATGTCGCAGAAGAAGAGGTCTATCTGATGGGGGCCAGTCTCCATGGTCATGTATCTTTTAGGAACTTGGACACAACTATGGGTTACAGCAATTGATATGAAAGTACAGGAGTTCTCATGTGAAAATAAAGGTTGAGGTGGTTTCATTTACTAAAGGCTGATATTTGGGGGCCAGGGTGTTGTTAACCACCTGATCGATCTTATAGGAATATGAGGAAAAATCTGAGTCCTGAGACATTTATATGCTGATTCTAGAAAATTCTGTGAGTTGCCTATATGCTCATTGTAATCATTAGCTTGTCCTTCATTCCTTTAGAAAAATATTTTTCTTAATTAAGCCATAAACAAAAAAATCAGTAAATATGATTTTATCCACTAAGAAGTAC
Source organism: Aplodontia rufa (assembly GCA_004027875.1). Lineage (NCBI taxonomy): Eukaryota > Metazoa > Chordata > Mammalia > Rodentia > Aplodontiidae > Aplodontia > Aplodontia rufa. Next base: position 11,989 of record PVKS010018725.1, on the reverse strand, counting down.
ACATCTTGTAAACATTTCCTGCTTTATCCTAATAAAATGTAGGGGAGCTGGTGAGAAATCAGATATCTCCTAGTCATCTCCCCAGTATCCCCTACTAACATCTCAACTAGATTTTGAGTCTTTCATGCATGAAAGTGGAGGCAATCACTGGGTGTTGAAAATTCAAGACATCAGGGGAATACTCAGATATTTTTGGAATGTTGGATCTAACAACTAACTTATTATAGGTAAAAAGAAACCTATGGGCTGGTGCAGACAGAATGCCTGCCTGTCATGTGCAAAGACCTGGGTTCAAACTCCCACCCCCACCATATACACAAACAAGTGTCAAAGAAACAAAAACTAGATGAAGGACTGGAACATTGACTGGGTGATTATGGTGGTTGTCTGGCTTGCAGGAGGACACACACCAAGTACGCAATGAAGTGTCAAAGAAAGGAAAAGGAAATACTAAATAAAATTGATTCTTTCTCTCAATCTCTCTCTCTCTCTATTTAAAAAAAAAACAGATGAAATATCTTTTTGTTCTCTCTCACATTTTCCCCCTCCCTTTCTAAATTATTTTTATTAAGAAGTTGAATTGTACAATCGTAAGTGTATATAAAGTAACAATATCATATGCATTTGATCCTAAACATAGTTACCCCCACATTGCCCAACCCCAGTCTTTTGATTCTTCTATATTACTCCCCTATAGCAAACATAAATGGCCATAAAAATGTGTATATGTACATACATATGTATACATATAATTTTGAATTTTCCAGAATTAAATGTTAAATGATTGCAAAAATATTATTTGACTTATCAAGGGGTTGAAGATTGCACTATAGTGCTGTTCTCTTCCTAGATCCTTTCCTAACTTCCCTCCATCTCCCATCTCCCATGTCTCCCCTCCATATTTTTTATGGGGTTCATCATCAAACAATCAAGAACAGCAGAGTAATGACAAAGCAAGCCAATACTGGTGCCAAAACATGGTTTCCCCCCTTTGTGTTCCCCATGGTTCCATGTTTCACTTTACTTAAGCCTCCAGATAATTGGACTTCTCATGGAAGTTGGAGGTTCCCTTCAGATTAGATTCACCTATATTACCTTCCTCTGGTCCCCTTGATGTCCTTCCTATCCTTTCCCCCCTCCCTATGTCCCCCAGGAATCTTAGCATAGTTCCCTATTATCATGTAAGAATTCATACATGTTGAGGTAATTGTTAGGTTAGCTATCTTACAATCGGATTCTGCTTATAGTCTAGCTTCTTACAGGTGAGAGAAAACATTTGACCCTTGAGTCTCAGAGTTTGGGATACTTCACTTAACAAAATTTTTTCCATCTCCATCCATTTGGTTGCAAATGCCATAATATAATTTTCTGTAATAGCTGAGTAGCATTCCATAGTTTTTGGATCCATTCATCAAGTGAGGGTCATCTCGGTTGGTTCCACAGTTTAGCTATAGTAAATTGGGCTGCTGTAAACATTAATGAAGCTGTATCTCTATAGTAAGCCAACTCTGCCTCTTTGGGGAAGATACCCAGTAGTGGAGGAGCTGGGTCAAAAGGCAGTTCCACCCCTAATTTTTTGAAGAGTCTCCACACTGCTTTCCAGAGTGGCTGAACCACTTTACAGTCCCACCAGCAATATAACAGTGTTCCTCTTTTCCCACAGCCCCTCCAGCATCTGTCATTGTTTGTATTCTTCATTTTTGCCACTCTGACTGGAGTGAGGTGAAATCTCAGTGAAGTTTTGATTTGTATTTCTCTTGTTGCTAGTGATGTAGAGCATTTTCTCATATGATTATGGGCTTTTTGGACTTCCTCTGTTGAGAAACTTCTTTTTAGTTCCCTCTATTTTTTTAAAGATAAATATATATAGAGAGAGAGTTTGTGAGAGAGAGGGAGGGACCTAATATGCTATTGTAATCCTTCAGAGGAGGCAGAAATTGATGAAGACCATCAGCAATTGAGGTTTGCTATAAAAGTTTCTCAGAGCATGTTCTGTGTGTCTGAAAGTCATTCCAATGATTATTTCTCCAGCCTCCAACAATAAATTGAAGGAATCACATATTACTTCTTTTCTTATGGGAGCCCCCAAGTGACTGACTTGAGAAAGCCAGAAGATAAACCATATTTTGCAAGGAATTCTTGAAATGAAATCAAACACAAGAAATTTGAAGATTTCAAGCTTCCTATACTATTACCAGTTTATTGACCCATGAATTAAGGGGAAAAATCAATTCTCCATTTATTTACTTCTCTGAACCTGTGCATAATGAACTTGTTTAAATGATCTCAAGGTCTGTTCCAGATCTTAAATTCTAGAACTTATTCGGTATTTCTTGATATTTAACATGATAGTATTTTATCAAAGGTCTTATAAAGACTCCTTGTTTGGTAGTTGTACCCTTCTTCAGGAAAAAGCAATCATGGCTAAGACCCCTCTCACAGAAATAGAGGTCCTAAGCACTTATGTTTTGAAATTTGCACTGCAGTAAATATGTGAGCAATACGAAAAATGTATGTGCTATATATTTTAATTCTTTATTGACAATGATTTAAAAGTTATGCAAGGCAATGTGATTATACTATTTACTTTATACTTATCAGAGTTGTGCCAACTGGGTATGTAATCCAGTGATGAGAAGTCTCAAACTGAATGACGGACAGCTTTTTTTCTATTTTTTTTAATTGGCAAACAAAACTGTATGTGTTCAGTGTGTATGACAAGATGTTCTAAAACATGCATACACTATTGAATGACTAAATCCAGACACCCAATGTATGCTTTATCTCACATATTTATGACTTGATGGTGAGAGAACAGCAAATAGATGTTCTTAGTCTTAGTCTTTTATATAATTAACTGTTATTATTACACACAGGCACCACATTGTACAAAGGGTCTCCTGAACTTTTTGCTCTTTTACAGTGAAGTTCTGTCTTTTGACCTGATTTACTGGAGAGTGTAGGAAAGATCACCCCATTTTCAAATATTAAGAGATGCAGAACTGATGATGTCTATTGCTCTGTCACCTGTATCATGGGCCCCACTAAGAAAGTGAATTGAACCCAAAGTAGGATTGTCCACGTGATGCAGAAGCACAAGTGTCAGGGTAGAGAGGAGCACACCTGCGGAAATCAGCTGCAGAGTGGCAAGGATTTCAGGAGCATTAATTCTTCCTCCAAATGACCCAGAAATGACTGGGTCTGCTGGCACATGCCCATACTCCTCAGACATTGAGGCAGGAGAATTGCAAGTTTGATGCCAGCCTCAGTAACTTAGAAACACCCTGTTTCAAAATAAAAAATTCAAAAGGATTGAGGATGCAGCTCAGTGTAAAGTGTCCCTGGGTTTAATCTCTAGTACAAAACAAAACAAAGCAAAACAACAACCCAGATCTGTGTCCTTCCTGAAAAATTAGGGAACTTGAATCACAGGAGGGGTTAAAAATGAGCTATATTAAAATAATACTAGAAAAAGACAGCTTCTGGTTTTAACATTAATCTAGTGGCAACATTTCTTTTCTTTTTCTGTTTGATGGATTATCCAAATCAAGAATCTGAGGGTGGGGGCTAGAGTGATGGCTCAGTACTTGCCTTTCATGCACAAAGATGCAGGTTCATACCCCGGCACCATGTACACAAAGAAATACGGAGAAATGAATGCCACATGAAAATCTAAATAAAACTGACCCCTTCTCTCTCAATATCCCTCTCTCTCACAAAAAAAAAAAAGAAGAAGAATCTGAGGGTGAACAGATGACTATAGTTTGTTGATGAGTGCCTGAATCTGGTGTTCACTTTTAGTGACCAGATGTTGATGAGTATGTGGACTACCTCATTCACTACAAAATTAATTATACTTATTTTGAAAATTTTGCTGTTTATTTTCTCTTCAGAGAAGACAGCTCTTTCAGAAGTCTGCTTGAATATGGCTTATACTTATGTTTTACTATTATGCATTCACTATTTTATCAAAAAAGACGGTGAAATTGAATTGATCCAAGCATAGTTGAAATTATGTTTGTGTCTCCTTATGTGCTCCATGGAAAAAATAGTGTGTGTGTTGGGGGGTATTGGCTGCTTCCCACTTAGCTGTTTAGTGCTTGTCCCTTGTGGAGATGATCCACATAATATCCTCTCCTTCATGTCTATTCTCTGACTTTTGACCTTTTCCATTGCTCCTCTCAAAGCTTCATAACATTAAATTTATTAGTTTTCATTAGTTCAAGAACAAGCCTCCCTTTCCCCAATTCTATACCTTGACAGTACTTTTCTGAGACCTCAGAGTCAGTGATGCTGTGTGAGTGTCCAACCTGATACTCATGGTTGAAACAAAAAGGATTTCATTCTCTCTCATGTGCCTCTAGGTAAGCTGGGGTATGGCTCACCTGGGTTTAATTTAAGATGGTGGGCCCAGTAAATATTTCAGTTTTTTTTCTTCCCATGCATAAAATACAAGAGTGTCATCAGATTCCAGCTGAAAACCATATAAGAACTAGATGTGTCAGAACACTAAAGTATTTATGGAATTCCCTTTCAGAAACCACAAAATATTTTAATTCTGACATTTAAAGTGAAAAATGTTTTAATTTCCTAGCTATATTTATGTGAATAAAGGGATGTGGAGGAACATGAAATCTGTTTATATAATCTATTGAACACTGCTTAGAAATGTATTTATACTTGTTTATGCTGTTATAAGGAAAAAAATCATAACCACAAGACAGAAGATATGAGGAGAAATATTTTCATTTTTTCCACTAATAAATAAACTGTTCTATCTGGAAAACAAGATAGTTTGACATTTTTTCATCTAAAGTTGACAACCAAAGTTATGATTTATCATCTCTTTACAGCAAAGTATAATAACATAAGGCTGGCAGAAAATGCTGTGTTTCAATGGAACAAAATGCTGTTCTTGACCATACTTATTAGAACTAGGGAAAGCCTGAGTTCTCATGATTCTAAGAACATCAAAATCATTGATTCTCAGCTTTTCAAGTCCAAGTACTTAGTCTACATATCTACTCTAGGACCATAATAATGAATGTGTAAGGTTCTGGGCAAGCTTTATAACTATTATGACTTCTAATCCAGATGTCTTTGGACTTTCTTATTTCTGTTTTTAATTCCATGATTGAACCAAAGATTGGTTATCACTTTCAAGCACTATAATCCTTCACATAAGTGATATTTCCATTTCACCTTCAACCATTAATGTTGCTACCCAGGCATCCCTGGGCAGCAGTCGAAGGGATCCGAACCAGCCGGATCATCCCCGCCGGGGGCCGAATCAGGAGATGAGTGCCGACGGCTGGAACCCAGGTCCCCCTTGTCCGGGGACCCCTTCCCTCCCAGGGAAACGAGTCAACCACACGCAGAGGATGGCAGCCCAGAATCCATTTATTACTAAGGCACATGGGTTTTTACAGGGAGGGGAGACAGCCAAGGAATCAATAATCGTTCTAAGGGAGTTGCCAGGGGTTATGCAGATTTCAAGTACAGACAAACAACTAGGGAACAGCCTGTGGTCAGCACATTCCAATCCACCCTAATCTTCTTTTTGCATAACAATTAGGAAGCTTAACAAAGCACTACCTAGCAGCCCTTCCTGAAGGAACTAGTAATAAGATCACTCTAGGTCAGCTGATGAAATGGAGTGAAGGTCAGACCCCAACACATTAACACAAATGTATGAAGAGCCAGTGTGTTATACAGTGACAGAGAGACAACTGAAGATACACTTATTAGTGTAAAAATGAAAAAAGCCAATCTCAGGTTGTGATTCACAGAGAGAAATATAGAACCAGGGCACAATAATTTAACATGAAAAAAGTATTTGTCCTATATAAGCCTCTTTAGAACATGCAGGTAGAAAATAGGGTAGAAAAGTCCAATCCAGTGAATAATTAATGGCCAGTATATTCAATAAAGTTGCTTTTTTTTTGTTCAAACTTTGTAGGAACTATTGTTTCCAAACCATGCATTTCAGCAAATCCTATTCAGCCTGTTAACTGTGACTTGGACCACAGTTGTCTGTTTTGTCATGGTTGGTTTTATTTTAAGTCTCTTTAGTTTTCCTGGTAGTCACTTTACATTAACAGGAACTGGTTACTACACATGATGAATAAACTATGTGTCGATTAGAAAAAGGACATTAAAGAAATGTTATATTGATAGGGAAATATGTGTCTTTATGGTGTGAAGAAAGAAAATGAATACGAAGTCTGGAGAATAAAACTAATCTGAGTCATTATTATTTTGAGGGGGTTGCCAGGGATTGAACCCAGATGCACCTAACTACTAAAGCACAACCCAGTCCTTTTTACTTTTTATTTTACCACAGGGTCTTGCTAAGTTGCTTAGAGCCTCGCTAAGTTGCTGAGGCTGGGTTTGAAACTGTGATCCTCCTGCCTTGGTCTCCCAAGTCACTGGGATTATAGGCGTGTGCCTCTGTGTATGGCTTTTCAGCCTATTTTTTTTTAAATCTCTTTGATGTACTGTTTACACCTCTGCTGCCCCCCCAGAGTGGATGAGTTATAATTGTGATTTGGAGGACTGGCATTAAAATGCATTAGCTAAAATGTGATGTTTTCCAGATATTCCATTCAAACCTTATATATATATATATATATTCATTGCTTAATATGTACCAAGAACAGTTCTTAACACTGAAAAGAACTTCAAATATTGCATAGTTGGTTTTTAAATCATTTAAAGAAAATGCCAAAGGGAAACAATGAGAAGGTAATGATGCTGAGATTCTAAGATCAATAACATTTCTTTAGTCTTGATATTTTAGGATAGTATCTGATTAAGAAATAACAAAATAAACATTAAATGATAATGGATAATATCCTAGTTTAATAATATGATTTTCTGTTATTTATTCCTTCGGCAAATCAAGTGCTAGTATGTTTTGTTCGTTGTACATAGTACATACTCCAGGCTGACAAAATTTATGATTATTGAGCTTAGATTATTACCTCCAACTGTTTATCATCAGCCTTCTAGAGAACCTTCCACTCCACAATTTCCTCATTGCATTGATCACTTCCGTATTTCTCAGTGTATAAATCATAGGATTCAGCATGGGAGTGATAATGGTGTAAAACACAGCCACCATCTTATCCTCTGAGAAGGTAATATTAGGGCGCATGTATGTGAACACACAGGGACCAAAAAAGATGATGACCACAGCAATGTGGGCACCACAGGTGGAGAGGGCTTTGCGTCTTCCTTCTGCTGACTGCTTTCTCAAAGACATCAGAATGACACTATAGGAAATGAGCAAGATCACAAAACTCCCCAGTGTGATGGTACCACTGTTGGCTGTCATAACAACACCAATAACATAGGTGTCTGTGCAGGCAAGTTGGAGCACCGGGAGGACATCACAGAAGTAGTGATCAATCTCATTGGGTCCACAAAAGGTTACGTTGACTACTAGAACCACTTGAATAATTGAGTGTAAGAAACCACTTACCCACAGCCCCAGCAATATTTTGTTGCATCTCTCCCGGTCCATGATGGTCATATAGTGCAGGGGTTTGCAGATGGCCACATAACGATCATAGGCCATTACAATAAGAATGAAGACCTCCGTGACACCAAAGAAATGCACTCCAAAGATTTGCAGAATGCACCCCACATAAGAGATGCTTTTGTTTTTTGCTACCAGGTCAGCAATCATCTTGGGTGCTGTGACTGAAGAGAAACAAATGTCCACAAAAGACAAGGCGTTGAGGAAGAAATACATAGGAGTCTTTGAAAGATTCTCCATATAAATGGTCAGCATAATGAGTAGGTTTCCAAAAACAATGACTGTGTAGAAGAATGAAAACACCACAAAGCAGATTTCCTCCACCTTTGTGTTATGAAAAAGTCCTCTGAAAATGAATTCTGTTACATTGTTTATTTTTCCCATGGAATGAATCTAGCCAGTCAAGTTGCCAAAACAGTTACATTATCTGAAAGACAAACATCAGAAAGACTATGGACATTTACATCTAACTCAGAATAAATGAATAATCACAGTAGTTGAAAATGGCGCTTATTGATGAATGGCATGTATACCTGAAGTAATTAGTGCTTAGTTCATATTAGTTCATATTGTCTTTTCTCAATAATTTATAACATTTATTCACTTTGAAAGAAAAAGCAAAATCCAGAGAAATAAAACACTAAAGTTTCATATCTAATCAAGAGTTTATCTGAAGATTTATGTATTTTTCTAAAAAGTTATTTGTTTGTGGGGGCTGGAGCAGTGGCTTGGTGGTTACAGTGCTTGCCTGGCATGCATGAGTAGAGTTCAAAAGCCAGCACCATGTACACAACAAAGTGTCCCAGGAATGAAAGCCATATGAAAAATAAAGATCGCTTCTCTCTCTCTCTCTCTCTCTCTGTCTCTCTCTCTTTCTCTCTCTCCCTTTTTCTACCACTGTCCCCTCTTTCTTTTAAAATAAAGTGTGAATGAAAATTCACTTATTTCTTTCTGTAAAGACATAAACAAAGTTTGGAACAACTCTGTTTGGGGACTTGGAATTAACATATTTTATTATATTTCCCTTACTTTGGTCATAGAAGTAAAAATTTGCCCACATGGTCCCTCTTGAATACTGCCTTACCTGGTCACTACATCTACTTTCTTTGATCTGTCTTTGATCTGTGAGACTGGGTGACCCTTTTTGGGCTCCTTGTCAGATATCTGTGTAGCTGATTTTATGACCCCTGTTTGAGCCTGTCCTCCTACTGTGAAGAGGTGTTGTATTGCAGTGGAAAGAACAGGAAAATGACACAAACATGAGTCTGAAATACTGTTGCTGGGCATTGGGTAAATCACTTACCATGATGGAGCTTCTTTTATCTTATTTTTGAAAAGACTGATTTTAATTACACTATCACCATATTAATAGTAAATTCTACCATTATGTTGCATTCCTTTCACAGGCTGGAATAACATGAATCTGTGGCATAAAGATAGAGATAAGAGAAGAAGAAATAAATTAATTTTTCAGAGACAAGGAAGTCCTGTTTGATTTAAAAGAAGGGAAATAGGGTCTGAGGACATTTCACTACCTACAATTTCAAAGTGATAGAAGATTTCCCAGAGTTTAATATAGCTTGAATTTTTAAAAATTCATCTAGTAAGGGAAAAATGCAAAAAAAAAAAAACATATAAAGGAATGACTCTGCCCTTTAATTTCTATATCCCTTGGAAATGTGTCTTTCCAATTTTTCAAGTCTTATTCCATAATATTTGAGTTCTCCCAATCTGCGTGAACTCAACATTCCAGGAAGAATTTGTCCATCCATGATGATTATTATGGGGTCAGGAAATGTTTAATTTAAATGGATTTAATTTAATTTATTGCATTTCTATGTTGGAATTCCAGACAAACTATTGGGGTCCCTTTGAAGTTTGGTTAGAAAAGGGACATGTGGAGTTAATGTGGAGTTATTTTGACTAAAGGGGCTTGTTCGGTTCTTCATGAAATCAAGCCATAGACACGAAATATTCCTCTCATTATAGGCCATGCCCCTGTAAACCCATCCCTTCAGCATCGGTTGAGTTCATTGCTTCCTACAGCTATTGAACTCTGTGCGCTCAGCTACCCTTTTTGCAGCACTACTGTCCGAGAGACTTTCCGTTTTTGGACTGTATATTAGAGGGGTTGGAGTGATGGATCAGTAGTTATGGTGCTTGACTGAAATGCTCTAGAATGGGAGTTCAGATCCCAGCACCATGTACACAGTGAAGTCTTGGAGCACCGAAAGCCACGTGAAAAGCTAAATAAAACTGATTCTCTCTCTCTTTCTCTTTCTCTCCTTCTCTCTTCAAAATAAAATAAAAGAACTGTATATTATAGTTGATAGAGTAGTAAAGTTTATCTTTAATGTGCACTGCTACATAATGGTAACTATAATGGAAATATAGTAATAGCAGCACTATAATTTAGATTCAAAATCAGGCATATGTCCCTGCCTTTACATATTCCTTCCTCTGTTAAATTTGTGCTGAATTAAGCAAAAAGTACTATTCTCCTCTGAGAAGCTATTCAGTATAAGAGAAACCAAATCAGAATTTTTCAACAATTGTGAATTATGTTGCTTCTCTCTCTACTATAAGAAAATCAACATCTATACACTAGATCTGCTTCTGTAGTGTCTACATGACAAAAATGCTAGAGAACCCCTTCTGTCTCCTGAAATCAACAGAAGCCACCTTCCCCATTCTGATCATGTAAAAATGGTTAGCATCATTTTGCTTTGCAGGGATTAGCATATTCTTCTCATCATTTTAATGTCCTATCTCACAGTTATGTCTGGAAACAAGTTATCATGTTATCATCTTAATATTTTCCTCTATAACTTTTTGGTGCCTTACAATTACATCATTAGCATTTAAAATACAGTGGTTGCATCAATTCCTATGTTATCAAACACTCCATATTTGTTAGAGAACAAAGAAATCTCACCAGTATTTTCCAGGGCTTGGTTATTGCTTTATTTTCCTGTCTCTTTTTAATATAATTTGTTTCAGATGTCCAAAATGAAAGGAGTGATGCTTGAAGAGTTGCTTTGTGAATAATCAGTAATGAAGTATTTCTAATCCTGCAACACGGAGGCGTCTAGAAATCAGTGATCCTGTTCTCTCACCTAATGAAATCTGCCAGTCCATGGTATCTCTGGCAAGGAATGCTCTTTTCTCTACTTCTCAGGTATATTTAAATTAAAGAATGATGCAATACCACAATGACCTTAGGGAGAGTTTTTTAAAAAGTCTTCTACCATGACTGAAACCAAATCACAAACCTGGCAATGAAATAATAATGTAGAGGTCTCTTTGGAAATATGTTAAAAATGAAAACTATTTTTGGTTTATTTAAAATCAATTAATTCTTACTAATTTAGAACCACATCCTAATCTAAACAAATTCATCAAAAATAAATAACTTTGTGATTATAAACTTTGCTTCTTTAATTAAGGTCCTTTGATATACACAGTTAATAGTAATTTCACAAAAAATATTGAAATATATTTTTATTTCTCTGATAAAAATTGATTTGTTTTACTTTTTAGAAATTTCTATTTGAATGTGACAGTATGGCTTGAATTGTGCTATTGGGACTCACTGTTTTTCTACCTAATTATGTACTGATTTCTGGAGAAGGAGGTAAGGTGAGTTCATTTGTGACATTTGCCTGAACTGAACTGTAGTGTATTCTGTTATTCTTTCAGTTTTTGAGTATAAACCTTAATTGGTATTGAATTTCCACCACAAATGATGTTGCTTTTTCATTTCCAGTTCCTCTTAGTTGCTATCCCCTAATTTTGCTTCCTTTTTTCCTCCTCATTCCCAACTCACATTATTTGCCAGCCAAGTGATGAATGCAATACTATTTGACAATGGGAGGAAATAAATACTGATAACAGACTGCAACATGAATGAAAACTTTTAAATAAATTATGATCAAATAAATAGAGTGCAAAAGGGCATATATTGTATGATTCTTTGTGCACTAAACATCTAGAAGACAAACAGAATGAAGGAGATACTAAGGTTTGCCAAGGGCTGGACATGGTGCTGATTGACAGGAATGAATGTTTTTTGCTAAAGATTTGGGTTTTTCTTTGCAGGGTGAAAGATTTCCTAAACTTAGACTATGTTCATGTTTCCACAACCCTGTGTCACAAACGTCCTGAAATTATACACTTTTAATAAATGAATTCTAAGTTGTGTGAATTCAATCTTTTTTTTTATTAGAAGAATATAGAAATACAGTTGAGGGAGAAACAGTATCAAAACATTATCAATCAATGGATATAAACTTTGTTATTGAGCGGAAAAACCAGATCATGGATAACCACCTTGGATTTTACCTTTTGCAGTTTCCCCCAGAAGAACTCATATGTTAAATGGATTGTTCGAGGAGGAATGACATCGGCTTCTGGGATGGTTCCCCCATCTTCCCAATTTCCAGTCTCCTA
>PVKS010018724.1:0-39556 GCA_004027875.1 Aplodontia rufa | reverse complement strand
GGTTGCGCCAATCTCATTATCTCCTCTACCTCTGTGCTCGCTACGCTTTCTAATCCAGCCGGATCATTTCAAATCCAAATCAAAGGCATCGTATCATTTTCTTTTCTTTTCTTTCTTTTTTTTTTAAGAGAGAGGGACAGTGAGAGAGACAGAGAAAGAGAGAAACAACTTTATTTAGTTTTTCACATGGCCTTAGTTGTTCCAACACTGAGTTGTGTACGTGGTGCTGGGGTTTGAACCCAGGTCCTTGTGCTTGCCAGGCAAGCGCCGAAAGTGCTGAGCCACTGCTCCAGCCCCTCATTTTCTTTTTCAGTCCAAGAAGAAAAGAAATTTTTCCTTTTGCAATATAGCCAACATTACCATCACACTTAAACATATATTGGATGTATTCAAACATCTCAAGGATCACTACCTGGCCTTGTGGCTAAGATCAAATATAAACCTCCAGGAATTCTTGTGTGTGTGTGTGTGTGTGTGTGTGTGTCTGTGAGTGAGAGAGAGAGAGAGAGACAGAGAAAGAACAGACAGCATTTCTATTCTTTTTTATTATTATTATTTTTTAAACCGAGAATTGAACCCTGGGGCTCTAACACTGAGCCACATCCCCAGCCCTTTTTATTTACTTATTTTATTTTGAGGTCTTCCTAAGTTACCCAGGCTGGCTTCAAACCTGAGATCCTCCTGCCTCAACCTCCCTAGTTGATGGAATTACAGGTGTGTATCCCCACACCCGCTAAGAGACAGCATTTCTAGCATGCCATCAGACAGAGGATGCTCAGAAAGAAGTATAATCAGGGCTGGAGCGGTGGCTCGGCGGTTATAGTGCTTGCCCGGCATGAGTGAGTACATGAGAATTCAAACCCCAGCATCATGTACACAATAATGTCCCAAGAATGAAAGTCACATGAAAGACTAAATAAAAATTGCTTCTCTCTTTCTCTCACTGTCCCCTCTTTCTTAAAAAAAATAAAAATAAAAAAAAATACAATCCTCAGAGAGCCAAAGTGGCCAAGGGAACAAGACAGCTTTGGAGCTAGGAGAAAAAAATCTGGGCTCTGCCACCTGCCAGTTTGTGGAGTCCTGAGCCAAACATCTTCATTTCTCCTTGCCTAACTTTAAAAACGTTACATAATCAGGCCTGCCCTCATGAGATCATTAGAGATAACACACACACACACAGCTAGCAGAATAACTGGCCAATACTGGGAGTCACGGGGGTGGGGGGGACCCAAAACGTTGAATTCAGAACAGTTATTTCTACTGCCCTTGGTAATGAATACTTCTGAGATTATGATTCGCAACAAAAATACTAAGAGCCTTAAGACTGTTAAGTGACTCAGCTTGAAACATTTGCACAACTTCTAGAAATTGAGTAGAAAGACAAGCTGTGTTCAGAGGAGGACAAAAAATTTGGCTATTCTCATATCTGCTGTGAACTGGGCCCAAAAGAAGGCCCCTGGGCCCAACACCAGGTCTGCAGCCCCAAAGAACCCACTGCCCACCTGGGGATGCAAGGAGACCTCTGGCCTTCAAGAGGCAGGAGGCTGGGTCTCCACGCCCATCCTAAACCCTTCTTCCCACAGCAGATCTCTGTGGAGTCCCCTTTCTGCTGCAGGCCCAGGACATGGGACAGGGAGCTGAAGTGGAGTCCCGTGTGTGCCAGGACTCAGAAGCACGCGCTCAGAGATACTCACAGCTTGCTGAGGCGGTCGAGGCCTGTGAAGGCGCCACTGGTGTCCTCTACAGTGCCCGAGATCTCGTTGTGGTCCAGGTCCCTGGGGAGAAGACAGAACATTAGCTCACCATCTAGCCGCAGCCGTCTCCCACTCTTCACACCCGGGCTCTGGGCACCCAGGTCACGGGGAGTGTGGCCCCCAAAGAAGCCCTGCTCTGCGTAACCTGTGGCCCAGCTGCTGCAGCCTTCAGTGCAGCGGATGCACGCCCCACACCAGCCGCTGTCCCTGGCCAGCACCGGGGACGGGAAGCAGCGCAGAGTGCACCAGGCAAAGCCCAGTCTGCTTCCCACTGGCAGAGTGGACATCTGGCCCCAGCTTGGAGAATCAGCTTGAAAAGTTCCTTAAGGTTCCTGTCTTCTCTCACTCAACCCGGGTCCCTTTTCGGGACCTGACCAAGAAAATGGAGAAGGCACGTGGAAGAAGAGAAACGGATGTTAAAAAGGGGGCCCTGGCCTCAAGCTCCAGCCAGTGAGCCTGGGGCTGGAGTTCATCTCCTCACGAGGCCTGCACAGCACTGGAGCCTGAGCCAGGGACGACATCTGGGTGCTGAGTCAGACTTGTGACCCACTCGCCAGGAGGGAGACATGGGGCCAGCTCCTCCAACAGTGCAACTCCCAAGGCCAGTGAGTCAGCCTGCCTCCCAGGGCAGGTCAGGGCCCAGGCGAGACATCACACCTGGCGGCCAGGCCCTGTTCCGCATGCACGCTGCCTGCTCCAACTTTCCACCAGGCCCTTGGCTCCTGCCCTTCCCTGTCCTGCGCTTGGCAGAAGGGCCAGGAACAAAAAGGGATGGTACTCTTGGCTTCCAGGAGAACCTGGACTCGACGGTGCCAGAGGGAGGGGAGCTCTGACTGCAGCCGAAAGGCTTGCTGGGATCTTTCCAGCAGGCAGCTCAGAGAGGAGAGTCCGCCGCGGGAGGGGCGTCTCCTCTCAATGCTTCCTCCCTGTTATCTTCAGACCCAAAGTACCCGGGCCTGTGCTGTGGCTCTGTGTGCCTGTCTCCCTGTCCTGCCGCCACTGCCAACATTTTTCTCTTCTTCCTGGCCTGCTCAGTCTGAGTATCCCCGCCTGCTACCAGGTCTCGAAGGCCAACCTCGGCTTGAAAAGATGGCTGGGCATCTGCCCCACCCCCACCCCAGCAGTGACCGACGTTAAAGCCAGCTCTGCCAGGTGCAAGTGCAAAGGTCTTTTTGTCCCAGCTGCCGCAGGCCTCTCCCCACAGGGGATCATGCCCGATACGGGGGGCCTCAGAGCACCACCACTCTGCTGAAAATCACACATCCCTCTCCGGGGGCTTTGCTGATGGTTTGGAAACTGTCTGAGGCCAACAATTGAAAAGTTCTCTAAAAATCCCAGAAAAGCATCCCGCAGCAACCCCGCTAATGAGACACTTCCAGAGACATGGCATTATCACCTCCAACTGGCTGACGAGGAAAGTCACAGGTTCCCCCACTCCATCTGTCTTGGAAGTGAGGCATCCCAGACATTGGGTGTGCCCAAGAAGTTTCTGAATTAGCTAGGGCTGAGGGGCAAACTGTGGTGTTCCACTGGCTACCACCACCTGTAGGGTTCTTCCGTCCTCAGGCACCATGGGGGGGCATGAGAGGCTCAACAGAGGCCACTGTGCACATGTGACACACCAGCTTGGGTCCAGCTCCTACGCGAAGCCAGCGAGGCCCTCCCGGGCCTGCTTTGCCCCGCTCTGCTCTCCCGCCCCGGACCACCCCGACCACCCCCACGGTGAATGCCTTACAAGACGCGCAGGTTCTTGAGTCCCTTGAAGGTGCCTTCGGCGATGTGGCTGATGGAGTTGTGGCTGAGGCGCAGGACGCTCAGGCTGCTCAGCTCGGCCAGGCTCTCCTCGTCCAGCCGCGTGAGGTTGTTGAAGGACAGAATCCTGAGAAAGAGAGGAGGGGCAAACGTCCCCACGGGGCCTCACGGGACTGCCCTCCCCTCCGCAGCCTGGGGACCTCAATGGGAGGGGTACACCCCACCCAAGCGACCCCGTCAGGAGCCAGCATCCCCCTGGTCTAAGGAGCAGGATGGCCGAGCAGATGAGACGTGAGCACTGCACAAGCTCACACCACATGAGGCCCCAAGGATCCAGCACTGCACGCTGGCGTCCATGCCAGTCCTGATTCAGGCTATCAAAGACCTTTCCTGGCAGAGGACTGACACCTACCCAGGCCCCAGCATGTATCTGGACTGAGCAAGGGAGTCACAGCCGCAGTCCCTGCACTGGATAGCAGAGGGCGCCACTGCCAATGCCTGGGACAGCTGGGTGACAACTGGGGCTGGAGGCTCCTGCAGGGGGACAGTGACCCCACCCTTTCTGTAAGCAGGAGGGGGACTTGCCCCCCCCCAATCATCCATTCTGTCTGCGTCTGAGAATCAAAGCCTTCTCCCAGACACTCCTGCAGTTCTGACACTAACTGTACATCACCTATGGCTGAAAAGTGGGAAATCTGGGCCCAGGTGGGAAGAAGACAAATAGAAGCAGTTTAGATTAATGAGTTTTTAAAGGTGGCAGTGAGCAACATTCTTTCCCTCTCCCAGAGAAGTAAGTCATGGTGCCTTCCAGCTGCAAGACCTGGCAGGGGATCAGAACCACATCTTCACCTGCAATTAGGGAATTTAACTTAGAGGAGGGGTGGGGAACACAGGCTGGAAAGCAGCCCTCAGCCTGGCTCTGAGGAGACCCGAGAATGGGGCAAACTGCGAGGACCGGTTAAGGCACACTGCAGTACCTTCGGCCCCTCTAAAGGGCACAGCACACAGTTCACTGTCCACCTGCCAGAAAGGGAGCGGGGAGCTCCAAGGCCTGCCAGAGGGAGTACAGCTGTCCCAGGAGCTCAGGCACGCTTAGGGGAGTCACAGGACTGTTCTTCACCGCAGCAGCTCAGGCCTGGGGGACTCAGAAGACCTCTCTTGCATCCCCTTGGCTCCCAGTCCTGGCTGACGGAGAGCCTTGGGTCCCTAGAGTTCCCTGGTGGGGGTCCCAGGCTGAATAAAGAGCTTGTTAGAAGCCATCCAATACCATGAGGAGGACCGCTGCAGGGCCCTGAAGCACCGGGAGGCTAAGGCCAAGGCAGGGGCCCTCAGACACACCAGGGGAGTACGGGCAAGGGAGGAGGTGGGTCGCTGCCCGCTGCACCATACGACTCTGGACCATGCAGCAGGAGCTCCAGGTCACCACGGGCGTGTGTGCATGTGACAGGAGAGAGATCACAGGAGACCAGATAAAGACACCGGCTGGAGAGGGAGCTTGGAGTGCCAAGGACCCATGAGTGTGCCTACTCCCAAACTCCCACAAAACACAAGGAAACGCGCTGGATGACCTACAGCATCACTACTAAACTGGAGGAGCCGAGCAGTCCTCTAGACAGGGGGTGTGCACAGGGAACGTGCACTCGATCCTGGACTCGGGTGCTGCGCTCAGGCTCTGTGCCTGCCGGGCTGCTGGCCGCACCTTCCCGCCCTGGACAGTCACCACTGCTGCGCTCAGCTTGGGCCCAGCTGGGCTGTCCTGCCAGGGATCTTCCAAAGGATGAGTGGGCTGTGTGTCTCCACACACATCCACCTCCACCACCAGGCACTACACAAGAAGGAAGGAGCCCGGGGAAGCCAACAGAAGAGCCAAGGCCGAGGACCAACTGTCAGAGCGTCACCACCTCTACTGAGCTGTGACTTTCACTGAAGAGGTATGTGCTCCTGCATGGTCCTAATGCACTGTCAAAGTCACACTGTCATCCTCTTGCTTCTTTTTTTTTTTTTGGTGCCAGGAATTGAACGCAGGGGTGCTCAACCACTGAGCCACATCCTCAGTCCTCTTCACTTTTTATTTTGAGACAGGGTCTCACTAAGTTGCTGAGGCTGGCTTTGAACTTGCGATACTCCTGCCTCAGCCTCCCAAGTCACTGGGATTACAGGCGTGTGCCATTGTGCCTGAAGGCCTAACGTACCTTCACTCTCCAAACAGCTACAGTAAGAACAATTCTTTAGGCTGCCTTTCCCCACAGAGCCCTCCACTTCAGGAGCTTTACCCAAACTGAAGAAAGCCCTAGGGACAGAAGCTCGCCATGGAGACCTAGATGCTGTTCCAAAAATAGGACACAGGAAGGGCATCACAAAGGGACTTGCGCTCAGCTCCTGACAGGCCTGCTCTGGGCTGGTCTTTCCTCCAGAAAGGGCCACTGCCTGGCTCTGAGCTGCCTTCCCACCCAAGGCCCTCCCAAGGTCACTGCCAGGAATGGCCCAGGCCTACTGCTGCCAGGCTTGTAGAGGGTCTGCCTCCAGGCACCATCTGAAAACGCTGTCACAGACCAAAGCCGAGGACACTTACAACTCATGCAGCTTCTGACAGAAGCTCCAGCCGTCACGGTGAATGCGAGAGATGGAGTTGTTGCTGAGGTGGAGCTGGTGCAGGGCAGTGAGGCCGTAGAGCGAGCCGCTGTTCACTTCCACCAGGCTGTTGTACTCCAAGTGCCTGCAACGACAGAGCACCAGGATCAGAAGGGCCCAAGGGCACTCTCAGACGGACGATGCATGGGAAGCCACCCTCAGAGCATGTGAGAGGCGTGGAGGGTACACACAAGGCGCAGAGGCTGATAGGCCACTGCAGAGGGTGGCACGTGCCAAGACGTGTTCAGGGAGCTCAGAGGACAAGGGGACGCCCCCCAGGAGTGACCTGCTGCTGAGTAAGAGAACCAGGCAGATAAGTGGGCAGGGCCCAGGAGAGGAACAGAGAGGAGAGAGAAAAGGAGGCAGCTCTTGTGCTCACCCTCTGCACACCGCAGCTGTGAGAAGCTGGGTGACCTGCCCAGGAGTCCATGGCCTAGCAAGTGGGGAACCATGAAAACCCACGCCTGACCAAATCTGGGTGCTGGCCACTGTGGCAGGACACCTGGCTTTAGCTCAGACAATATGATGATTTTCTTCTTAATTCTGCCACTTTGATGGCTTCATGAGTCTGAACACCTGCGACATGGAAAGAGCACCGACCTCACAGGGCGCATGAAGGGAACAGAGATCACAGCTCAGGCTGTACGCCCAGGCTCAGGAGCCGGCTCCCAGCAAGTTCATGAAGTAAGCAGTCAGGCCGACTCACTGTGGCTCCCCTTGCGATTCTCCCTCTCCACCAGGGTGTGATAGCAACACGCACACAGAAGAAAGCATGCCTGGAAAGCACGCCCAAGCAACTGGCCTCTCTCCTGGAAGCCCTAAGGCAGATTCTGCTCCATGTTCAATATCGCAACGGCTCGAGCAACCAAGTTTTGCGTTCTTTCTGCCACCACTCTAAAGGTAAGCGCTTAATTCACAGAGGACCTCTGCAAAGCAGCTCACCAGCCTGAATTTGTATAAATTCGCTTGACATAAAAACCAAATGACACAGATGCGGTGGTGCACGCCTGTCATCCCAGAGACTCAGGAGGCTGAGGAGGGAGGATCGCAAGTTCAAAGGCAGCCTCAGCAACTTAGTGAGACCCTAAGCAACTTAGTGAGATCCTATTGCAAAATAAAAAATAAAAAGGGCTAGGGGATGGGGTTTGGGGATTTATCTCAGCGGGAGAGCGCTTGCCTAGCACTCGCAAGGCCCCGAGTTCAATTCTCAGCACTGAAAAAAAAGAAAAAAGAAAAAAAAAAGGGCTGGGGATATGACTGAGTTGTTAAGAACCCCTGGGTTCAATCCCCAGCACCAAATCAAAACAACAACAAAACCAAAAATGGCAGAGCCTAACACCTTTTCCTTCTGAGAATTCTCTTAAACTTAGCCCGCCCAAGGATGAGCACATGATCAACTGGACCTCAGATTCTAAACTGACAGCCTTGAGGAAGGAATAGTGCTTCTGAGTATCTGAAACAGAGATCCCAGCAATCAAAAGTATAAAACAGTGACGCAGAGAAGTCAAGCAGCAGCCCTGGAGGGAAGGGGTGGCCAGCGGGTGACGCTCTGGCGAGGAGGATGGCACAACATGCCGGTGGACCCGGACTTAGGCTGCCTGCCTTGGTGTCTGTTATGGAGACAACTAATGTAAGTGGGTAAAGATGCGGGTACAAGTGTGTTAACTTGGAAATAAACCTGCAAACCTGAAAACAGGAAAGCAAATGGAAATAAATGCTTCTAACCAACCGTCTGCAGGGAGAAGAGCTGGGACCCGTTAGAGAGGGGAGCGGATGGAGGATGGGTGGGCAGCAGCTGCTTTCTTTACTATCTGATTTTATTTATGCAGATGCATTACCTCTGATTAAAAATAAACATATTTAAATGTTTAACAACAGAAGATCAGTGATTGCTTTCCTCTGCTTTTCTGATTTTTTTTCCCTTCCTGGCAGGCATCCGCTCTGCTATTGTACACATCTGGCTGAAGGGAATGTTCCCTTGATAAAATGCACATCTGCACTAAATGTCTTGATTAGTTCACAAGACAAATAAATCTTCTTGGATGAACTATGCATTTTTGGTCCACCTGCATATCAAGACTGTCAAACCTAAATGGGGAGGGAAAAGGCTTCCTGTAGGGAGTGGGAGTGGAGAGGATGAGGGGAGGGGGCCCAGCAACGGGGCTCCTACCTCTCCCTCCACCATCTTACCTGACCTAATCCGCTAACCCCTCCTCCAGACTTTCCTGCTCTGCTAGGAAAACGCTAACAGATTTGGTCCAGGCTGCTGAGACACTGGGCTGCGACCACAGGAAGGCTTAGAGGACAGGCGGCCTCTCCTAGGCCCCCAGCACAGGGTGCCCTCGGCCCGCCCAGCCAGGCCACGCCCACACTCACAGCACGTGCATCTTGGACAGCCCCCAGAAGGCACCATCCGTCAGCTTGCTGATGTTGTTTCGCTGGAGCTTCAGCACCTCCAAGCTGTCCAGCCCCTGGAACGTGAGGCCCTCGATCAACCGAATCCGATTCCGATTGAGGTCCCTAAGGAGAAGAAGCCCGCGGGGTCACTGTGCACATCCCACCACATCTCCCTGATGGGTTTCCCAGCCAGTGAGCCTGCAGGAACCAGGGGAACCTAAGGTGTGCTTTGCCCAGCTTGTGGGCACTGCTGGTGGCCAACAGGCAGAGAGGCACAGGGAGCTCCCACAGCGGCACCCAGCTGGCCCAGGCCACCCTGAACACTTGAGCATTCACGTTTCCTCCCCAAGGGCGCAGGTGCCACTCATGATAGTGCAGCCAGGACTCGCATGACCAGGGGGTAGATGTCTTAGGTGAGATGCCTCTTAGCTCTGCCACAACGGATGCCTGACCCAGGAAAATCCTAACCACTGGGTGTCAAATGGCAGTAACACTTTCCAGTCGGGGCCTCTGATAGGATGTCCATGTTTGGAGAGGAGGGGGAGAGCGAGAGGCACCCCATGAAGCACACACACTTGATTTCTGGCTGGAGCATATGAAAGCCTCAGGTGACCAAAAGGGCGGGCTGGATCCACAGGCAATTGGGGTGGGGGTGGGGACGGAGGACACAGGACTGACCAGAAAGCCCTTGGTTTTCCCCAAATACTTCTGCAGTGTCTCAAGACCCCGCCTCCTCAGTCACTGAGGCCTTCTCCATGGCTGCAAAGAGCAAGGCCTGGGATTCACCAGCCAGGAGAGGCGGGCGGGCTGAGGCACTCCACCTAGCCTTCAACAACTGTTCTGTTCACTTTAAACCAAATTCCCACTCCTGGCTTGTTTCCCCAACATACTCTTCTGACAAAAAGAAGAAACAGAAAACAAAAAAATAAACAAAAAGTAAAGAAAAAAATATAAATAAAGCAAAACATACACACGAGTGCGTGCACACACACACACACACACACACACACGGTGGAAAGCCCTCCTCCAGGTTTTAGTTAATGACGTTTTCTTGAATCTAAAACCCTGCACCATCCTAGGAGGACGCATGGCCTCACTGAAAAACTGTTTTTAAAAGACAATAATGACATTACAGCAATACAGCAAAATCGATGTTCATAGCAGCTCAATTTACGATAACTAAATTAATGAACCAACCCAGATGCCCCTCACTGGATGAATGGATCCAAAAACTGTGGTACATATGTACCATGGAGTTCTACTCAGCAATTAGAAACAATGATGTTGCAGCCTTTGAAGGAAAATGGATGGCTATGGAAGAAATGATGCTGAGTGAAGTCAGCTTAACCCAGAGAACCAAGGGTTGAATGTCTTCCCTCTTTGTGGAGGCTGGAACGAGACCCAGGCCTGTGTGATCAACCTCACATATTATACCCAACAAAGGCGCAGTGACACATAAACCTAGGACAACCACAGATATGTGGGGGGGGGGGAGAATAGGTAGGAATCTAGGGGATAATTCTGGTTTAAGAATATATGCATGGGGGGCTGGAGCAGTGGCCCAGCGGTTACAGCGCTTGCCTGGCAAACGTGAGGACACAAGTTCAAACCCCAGCACCACGCACACAACAAAGTGTCTGAGGAATGAAAGTCACATGAAAAACTAAATAAAATTGATTTTCTCTCTCTCTCCCTCTCTCCCCTCTTTCTTTAAAAAAAAAAAAAAGAATACATGCATGGGGCTGGAGCGGATGCTCAGTGGTTACGGCGCTTACCCAGCATGCACAAGTACACGGGTTCAAACCCCAGCACCCATATACACAACTAAGTGTCAGAGCAACAAAAGCCATGTGAAAAACTCAATAAAAATTGATTCTTTCTCTCTCTCTCACTGTCCTTCTGTCTTTAAAAAAAGAGAATATATGCATATCATATTGTTATTTTATATGCATTTATGATTGTACAATAACTCAATTCCTTAATAAAAACAATTTTTTAAAAAGACAATAATGAATCAACCACCTTGTCAGCCTTGGGAGAGGAAGACAAGAAGGCCTGCTTGTTGCCTCTGGCCACACTAACTTCCTGCCAATCCACTCAAGAACTGTCAGACATCACCATGCCCAAAGTACAGATTTTATGGGTACCTTTAAAAACAACTCAGAAACCTCTGTGCTAAACAAGAAACAGAACACACACGGCCTATGCACCAGCCACACCAGCTAACCAGCAGGATTCCTCACTTCATTTAGGAGAAAGTCAGCGTGGACACGCACAGACGCACTCAGGGGACCTTGTCCCCGGCAAGCTGAGGCAGCCCACCAGCAGCAGACCCAGCTCTAATTGGCTTTTATGAGGTGTGGCCACAGGGCCGTTGATGACGGCTTATGCAGAGCTCTACGGAAGGGGAGGGAGGAGGGGTTGCATTTGGTGTGAGATCCTTGGGGAAATTTGGCCCCCATAAAGTCTGGCTGACCTTAATTAAAGTGCAGGTTTCTGTACTCACAGTTGGGTCAGCCTGGGTAACTTGAATGCTTTTACAGGAAGCTGGGTGATCCTGTTTTTGCTCAGGCGAAGAGTTAACAGCGACCGTGACAGGCCATCGAACGCTCCTGACTCCAGGGTGCTGATGCGGTTACTCGCCAGGTTGCTGCAATGATTCAGGAGAGAAAATATCACAGCAGTAGGAGGCCTTCCTCATTCCGTTACAGACACCAGACCCAGCTGGGTCCAAGCTGGCAAAACACGCTAAGACACACCCAGAGGGACAGGTTTCCAAGGAGACGTCCGTCATCAGGAGGCTTCAAAGCCTGCCCTGACCCCCAGATGGGGAAGCAGTGCAGGTGGCAGGACTGTCCAGTGAAGGCCTGAAGGCAAGCCTGGGGTCAGCCTGGAGCACACAGCACCTGTGGCTGGCGGGCCCAAGAGGGCAGGAGTCATAGACACCTCCAGCCCCAGGCTTCCTGCCACCACTGGCCCAGGCTGCTGAGCAAAGTCCTGCACAGAGCAGAAAGTCAGCAAGGCCAGGCTCAATGGAATGGGCCCTAAATTCTGAAGTGGGTCTCTGCTTGACGTACATAACAAGTACCACAAGCTGATCCATTTAAATAATTTCAAATGGCTCAAAGAAACACTCTGGTTAGACCCACGCCAAGTCCTTTAGGAAACAAGCAGAACTTTTTCACTGTGTCTGAAGCGACAGGTGATGTGTGTCTGGGGCATCCCCTGTGAGCACGCAGTGCAGACGGATGCTATTTCTCAAAACACACTGCAGGGTACAACAGATGTGCGTATCACCCCGGGTCTGGGCAGGGAGAGAAGGTCACTGCAGCTCAGCTCAGTGGGCGGTGGTTTCTCTGTCCTGAGCAAGGCAGTGTCAGGCAGCAGCTGGACACCTCTGCAGTGTCCCTACTTAGGGCTCAACCAAGGCCAAGGCCTCCTGTCCCTGAAGCTAGAACCTTGACGCAGCCTAAGAAAGGCTTGGGAAGTCTCTGTGCCGAGATTCATCTTCCCTGAAGAGATGGGTCAAAACCACCTGGAAACCAGACTTGAAAATGAGCTCCACGTTTCCTCAGGAACAGTAACAAGAGGGATGAAAACCCACTCATGATTCGAGAATGCCTAGGGGTCCAGATTCTTCCCCAGAGTGACACTCTCCCACCAACAAGTTGAGGGTGATGAGGGTGTTCAGGCTCCTCCTCTTGTCTACCATGCTCCATATGTGAGACGGGGTGCGAACACAGATAGAGACAAATCTACATGGTCCTGAGAACAGACTGACTGCCTCCCAAACAGACCACGGGAGCTATTTCAGTGACGCGGAACCCTTGGAAGAGGGCCTGGGGTTTCAAAGAGCTCTCCCTGCAATGAGAGTCCTCTAAGCACCCCTTCTCCCCCAGCTCTGCCAGAGGGCAGCCCAGTAAATGGGGATGAACGCAGACTTTGAGGTCAAGATGGACCACGCCAGAGCCCTGGACTCGACTCTGCGTGGAGAGGTCCCTGAGCAGGCTGATCAACCTCGCTCTGCCTCAGTCCTCGCTTTGTGCATAACATCGACGAATGCCATAGGATTTGGAAATGTTCTGCCAGCGGGCATCAGGAGCTGGAGGTGGGGCTCCTACTCCTGTCCTTGCCATCCCCACCGACTGAGCCACGCCAAGGCTGAGACGCACAATAGCCAGCCTGCATCAGACCTGGGCGCTGGTGAGGCCTCTCCCTGGCCTGGAAGCAGAGGGGCAGCCTGGGCCGCTGAAGCACTTACAGCTCCCTTATGTGCAGTCCATGTGGAAAGCAGGCGCTCTGGATTTCCGTGATGTTGTTCCAGCTCAGATCCAGCACTTCCAAAGACAGGTAGGCCTGCAGCTGGTGCCCCTCCACGCTGCGAATCCGATTGTGCTGCCTGAAACACAAGCAGAGGTGACTCGGGCGTTAATGTTGTCTCTCCTACTCTTCACGACTTGTTTTTCATAGCACCCAAAATGAGCTCTCCTGTTGCTCTTCCCATCCGTGACCATCAGCTGGCTTCAGGGAGGACTGCATTTTCTGCATGGGACAAGCTATTTGCTAAAGCTGTATGCCTCAGCTGCTGTCCCCAAGGGGCAAGAACACAGAGGTGATGTTTAAGTCCACGTGAGTCCAGCACCCACCAGTACACCCACCGCAGAGCACCTGCAGTGCAACGGGCCACCAGCAACTCTGGAACCCAGTTTCCTGCTGCGACTTGTGAGACTGGAGGCACCGGAGCCCAGTTTAGGTGTGTGGGGTTTGTTGCTGTGTGCGGTCCTGGGGGTTAAACCCAGGGCTCAGGCATGCTGGGCAAGTGCTCCGCATCCTCAGCCCCAGAGCTCAGGTGAATCCCCTTAACTAAACACGACACACCTCACATTCTACTGACACCTCTGATGTGCCAGGCATGGAGACACAGGGGATTTAAAAACAAAAGCAACAGATGGCAAGATCCTGGCAATCTGAGAAGGCAGAGAACAGCTCACTGCTGGTATAACTGCAAGCAAACCCCGGGAACCTCTACCTTCAATGGCTTTGTGCCTCCGTTTTCTCATCTAGAGAATGGGGCCACAACCTGTCACTCAGGGATGCAGGCGATCCAACCTAAAGCCACACCAAAGTGATAGCAGACATTAAGCAACCTGGACAGGCGCTGTCCACCATGACATCTGCCTTTGATCCTCCTTCTGTCAAACCCCAAATCTAACCAACCAGCCAGCAGTCATTAACCAAGAGAAGGCGACCTGTGCCAAGCGAGGCCTGAGCCTCTGTCGTGGCGGTGCAGGCCTGAGGGTTCCAGGCACACACTCCCGCCTGCCTGAGTGCAGAGGGGCAGCTCTCCAGCCAATCGAGCCAGGCGTCCCCTGCCCAGTGGCATCTCCTTTAAACAAACACAACCAAGTCGGTTCCAGCAGGCTTTCACAAGGACCCCTTTCCCAGAAGTTCTGGGGCCTCCCGCTCCACGCCTTTGTTTTTGGTTTTTTCTTTTTTCTGCAAGTCTCCCAGGCCCTGAATTCAAGACTCCATTTACAAGAACACAACTCTGCTGACACAGACGCCTCCCCAGAAGGAAAGGCCCTTTCCCCCACCTCTCTGCCCCACCCGCCAAGCTACTTCCTTTGAGTTCTTTATTAAGTTCTTTAATAAAGATAGTCTCTTCAGTTTTCTGGCTCCAAAAGAAAAAGAAAAGAAAACCTTTATTATGCAAAGCATGGGAAGAAAAGAACAAGAAATAAAGGCGGCAGTGCTGAGCTTATCCGGGAACTCTGAATGCAGAACCAGGGAGCCAGGAAGAGGGGGTCTGCAAACAGAAGGGACCGAACCTGGACAAAGAGGGGCCTGGCGCCCTGAGGGCTTCCTCGGGCCAAGTCCTGGGCACAGCTGCGAACCCTGACTCCTCCCGGTCTCCCCACACCTCCGCCTGTGCCTCCTTGGTCTTGGTCTTTTGCCTTCCACCTTCTCCCTCTTTCTTGTCAGTCTGTTTCTTGACTGGGGCCCCACTCTGGATAAAGGTCACTGTGAGGAAGTGGAGTCTCGCGCTGGGGAAAGATCCCCACTCAGCAGAAGCAGCAGCCATGGAGATAGGAGCCAAGGGAGTGTGGGAGCTGGGAACAGGGACAGAGTGGATGGAAGGAGGGGGCAGCGCTCCATTCCGCCTGGGAGAAGTTGCCAAGCCAGTGCTGGAGAGAGGGTGCTGGGCTGGGAGCAGCGGGCAGGGAGGCTGAGCTTGGCTCAGACGGCAGAGCTGGCAGGGCCACCCCAGGAAATGCTCCCAGGCCAAGCGAAGGGGCTGGGAATCAGCCTCACAGTGAGCCAGGTGGAAGGGGTGGCAAGAGAATGATAAGAGAGGGGCCCACAGGAGCCGGAGATGACAGCATCAAACGAGAAGAAGGCAGGTGAGCAGGCTGCGCCTTCCATCCCCAGCCCAGCAGCTCAGGAGGCTGAGGCAGGAGGACTGCGAGTTCAAAGCAGCCTCAGCAACTTGGTGAGGCCCGAAGCAGCTTAGTCTCAAGATAAAAATTTAAAAATCCTGTCTCAAAATAAATAAAAACGGCTGGGGATGCGGTTCAGTGATTGAATGCCCCTGAGTCCAATTACTTGTATAAAAAATCAGTTTCAGGGTACCATGGAGTGGGAGAAGACATTTGGAAATCAAGAATCTGGTAAGGGGCTAACACCCAGAACACAGTCAGCCCACAGGTTCCACATCTGTGAGTTCAACCAACTGCAGCAGGAAATACAAGATGATATAATCTGCGCTGAACCTGTAGAAACCGTTTCCTTCCATCTCTAAACAACACAGGATACCAAGGATCTACGCGGCTTTCAGGCTGTGTGAGCGAGTAAGAAATCCTAAGGGGTTAAAGCACACGGAGGCTGCACATGGACTACATGCAAACGGCATTCTTTGTATAATCGCCGTGAGACCCCAAGGATCTGGGATTCTAGGGGGGTCCTGGGGGGCCGTAGACATACGATACCTGCAACTGACAGCCACAGAAAACAAACTTCTGCTTACAAACCGACCAGGGACTCGGCAGACATTTCTCCAAAGACCAAGCACAAATGGCCAACAACCCACCAAAGGATGCTCCAAGTCGGCACTCATCAGGGAGACCAAAGCCACCACGAGACATCGCCTCACACCCATCAGCGTGGCTACCATCAAAAGTAAGAGAAGTGAAGCAAGGGTGAGGATCTGGGGCAAGCGGAGCTGGCGGGAACGGGAAGAACGGAAAGCTGAAGAACACAGTGCGCTGAGTCCCTCAACACACAGCCACCAAGGACTCCGCAGCTTCACTTCTGAGCCGGGAAGAAGCGCAAGCCATCTCTAGGAGACACCCACACACTCCAGTCAGAGCACCCTGTTCACGGTTCTCAAACGCCCACCAGCAGGTGAACGGATGGAAGAAATGTGCCATCTACACACGCTGCAAGGACACCCAGGCATGTGCTGCTGAGACCTATGAGCACTGAGGACCTTATGCAAATGCTGAGCCAGGTGTGGGGCTGGGGAGGCTGAAACAGGAGGATGCAAGCTGAACCAGCATGGGCAACCCAGGGAGACCCAGCCTTAATATACACAATCGATAGGGCTGGGGGTGCAGCTCAGCGGGAGAGCACCCTGGGTTCAATCACAGGGCCAAAAAAAAAGAAAAGAAAATATAAACACTGAAGGATCCCACTCAGGAGAGGCCTCTAGTGTAGTCCAGTTCACTGAAGAAGTTGACGACGGGGAGAGGAGGACCCTGAAGGCCTTGCTTGGTGCACAGGAACCGGTTTTGCACGATGGAAGCAGCTCGGGAGAGGAGTCGCACGGCGGGAGTGCGCGATACCCCACACCCTGCACCTACATTTTATGATACCTGCACTTTACCACAATTTAGGACCAAAACAAAACTCGAGTCAGTTCACAGGACTCTTTTGCCTAGAACAAGTGATGTCACTCTCGTCCACCCATGTAGAGGTCCTCAGGATGTCCTTCAGGGCCACGTGGCTTGCCACACACCTGCTGGACCTGCTCCACCACCTCCTGCACTCCGCCCCACGCTGTCACACCTCAGGCCCTTTGCATTGCTGGGCACAGTTCCTCCTGAGGGCCATGGGCCTCCTACTGGCTTCCTGTGCACCTCTATTCCAACGTCACCTTCTCCACAAGACCTTCCCTGGGACCTCTGCACACTTGTCCCTCTGCCCACTCCCTCCCCGCTTCATTTTCCTCAGTGGTCCTAACTGTACTTCACATCCTCTCTCCTACCATCCTGTGGCTCCCTGAGGGCTGAGTTGTGTCTGCTTTGCTCCCGACGGTGCTTCCAGCCACTGGGAGAACATGAAGAACAAGGTAGGTGCTCAACAGGTATTTGTGGAGGGAATCGCAAAGAGTGAATACAGGGGAAATGTGGAAGGCCCAGACAGGAGGCCCACCAGCGTTTACACAGGAGAAACCCCTGCAGGCAGATGAGCCGGGTCTGGAGAACCCAGGAGCATGAGGACGGAAGAGTTGGCCAAGGGTGCCGTGACAGCGCTGCCCAGACACCCCCGAGCCACCCACAGCAGCTCCCAAGAGCCTCAGGGCTCCCACGCTGCATCGCCAGCTGCAGAGAACACACACGCCACCTGGTGTCCTGGGGTCAGTCTCTGCTCTCAACTGCAGCCCAGGCCCCGACCAAACCCTCCTAACACCTGTGCCTGGGAAAGCTGACTTGAGAGCTCTGCACTCACGCAGAACTCTGGAAGGTGTTGTGGACAGTCACACAGGTTCGAATGCCGGCTACACCACTCACGGCATGAATCCTGGACAGCCCCACTATGGAGTTCCTGTGCACTCTGGGCAACATGACCTGGCGCAGCAGCTGCTCGATGCAATGAGTTCTTGTTTCTATCAGTCACATCTGTGTCCTCAGAACCCAGCTGAGGACCTAGATCTTAGGAGGGGCACCGGAAAGACAACGGCTGAATACAATTAATGAATGGCCGGTTCTCAGCTACTCCTGCATTCCAGTGCTGGCTTGGCTCCCCTCTCAGAAGCAACGGGCTGGCTGACAGCTGTCACTCAGCTTCACGCATGAAACAAGCCAGCCACTGGGTCACCCAGGCTGCCTTGGAGGCTGACTTCTGCAGGACTCAGGGTGGCTACAGATCCAAAGGAACCCCCAGCCAGCTTCTCACCCCCTCAGCAAGAGGGACTGAGGCCCACAGAACACCAAGCCCCACCCACCCTGTGGGGCGGCTGGCCCCTCTAAGACGTCCCTGCCAGGTCCCCATCCATGACAGCTGGAGGAAAGAGCTGGCGCTCAGACCTCTGCAGAGAAGCCCTGCCACCTCGTACCTGGGAGGCAGCGGCTGTGCAAACCTGCCTGATGCTAACTCAAGCCAGCATTTCACTTCCACCAATCTGTCGGTTGATGTTGTGTGCAAACACACACAGGTGCTTTTCAAATCGTTTAACGTAACCAACGGCCCAGTTCCCAAGAAAGTCCACACCCATCTTCCGAACCTCTGAATCCCGGCCCAAGTTCTTTGTAACAACACCTGTCCAATTACTGAACGCCTATCACCAGCGGCAGGCCCTGGGTGAACATCAACACAACCACACAGCAATCTAGGCTCCACTCAGCTGCAAAAAACTGAGCTCAGAGATCCTCTAGAACTCGTCCAAGGTCACACAGCCTGGAGTAAGAGGGGCCGAGATGTTCACCCATGGAACCCCAGGGGCTCTGCTGGCAGAATGTGAAGGGTACCACCCCAGATTGCAGACAGAAGCCTCTGCAAAGCCCTGGGAGGTCTGAACACCACCTGGCTGTTCCTGGAGAGCTGAGACTGGCCTCAGCCAGGCGGCCCTGCTTTATACCAGCTTCTCAGAGTCCTGCCTGAGTTCCACACATGCACGGTGCCCTGTGTGGCAAATACAGCAAACACAGCAGATGAAAGGCAAGTTCTTACTGGGCATGCTCTGCGTGGAAGCCCGACAGCTTCCTTGGGGCCGTGTCTTCACAGACCTGCGTTCAAGGACAGCTCCCTTTACTCCTGGGGCAGGCATGCTGCAGAGGAATCCACCGGCTTTTTCCTAAAGGCTGAGGACAGGGTGAGCCGAGAGCCAGTGCCGCACCAGGGAAACACGTCACTGGCCTCATCTGAGGACACCCTCAGAACTAGTGATTCTGCAGTCAGGGGGCCTCCATCCAGGGCCAGTGTGCCCGAGGCTGTCCTCCAGGGCAAGGAGGACTTTAGACAGCAGGAGCTCATTAAATGACAACTGTTAAAGGCTTCAAAAATAAAACCCGGCTTCAAAGGCAGAGAGCAAGCAGGACCAGCTCTCGCCACCTGGGATGTTAAGTCAGACAGTGCCACAGACCGGAGGCATTTGAAACCAGCGCTTGGAACCCTGTACCGCAACAGACGGTTCCACTAGCGCTCTGTGGCAGCCTGGTTTACAAGGCATTCCCGCTGCGGGTGGGAAAGATCTCCTGTCGCAGCCGACGGCCAGGAGGAAAGGGCAAGGAGACCAAAGGCAGAGGGCAAGGTGGGTCAGGTGGTAATTCTGCTTCCTGAAATTATGCACCTATTGTCTACATCAGGGATCAGCAAACTTGTTCTGCCATGGGCCAGAGGGTGGGGGTTTCAGGCTCTGGGGGCCACAATCAACCAGAGTGGCTGTTTTCCATAGACGGGCAAAAACGGGCAGCAGTGGGCCAGGATCCAGCCCGTGGGCTTTTGTCTGCATCCCTGTGGCAGCCAGTTTGGGTTTCTGCAGGCAGGGAGCCAGATTCTAATTTGAGTTCTGAGGCAACTTTGGAACTGTGTGTAAATCATAAATCACAATCTGGTTGAACCACCTGCAAAATGGGGCTGCCTATCACGCCAGTGCAGAGGGAAGGCCTCCCGGTCTCCCGCAGGGCCACAGCAGATGTCACCAATCACCAATCTTCTGCCAGTGGACTTCACTCTTCAGAGAGTGAAACGAAGCCTAGGTCTACATCATTACGCTCTTCCAAAGATGATCCGGGTTCTTTTTTGCAGCCAGTGGAGACAGACAGGCAAGCAGCACTGTCTTGCAGAACACAGAGATCAACACTCTATATCCTGCTTCTTCAATTCTGACAGCTGTTCTGGAAGCTACTGCAGAAAACCTACCTTCCAGGCAGGGATGGCCTTCAGCTCTTCCACTCTTTGAGTGGAGACTCTAACCAGGAAGAGCAAACCTTCCACAGTTTTGCTTTAAATTACTTAAGTCAGTGAAATCCAAATTATTCTAGCCTTTTGCTTGACCTGAACCTCTGGCTCAACATACAGTTTCACCCACTCTAGCCCTGGAATGGGAAAAAATGTTATAGGTACGCACCCCTAACCCTGCCATCCCCCAGTGATCCTGCCACACACGGTTAATGAACTCTACGCCCCGACAGCTCCAGATGCCCGCAGCACTGTGCCCGTTGTGGTCTGGAAGCCTCACTGAGACTCTGCACCAGAGAGAGCACAGCAGCGCCCAGGACCTGGCAGAAACCACGGAACGACTGCGCGCACCTGTACTGCCACGTGGGGCCACCGTGTCGCTCAACACAGCAGACCTGGAACCCACGTGACGCGGAACAGCTGGAAACCCTGACACTGTGGTCGGAGTCAAAACTCAGAGCAGGGCAGAGCAGCTGTGATGCCCGCCAGGCGCTGTGTGGCACTGCTGCGAACACCTGGGGCTGTTAACCGTTTCCAGAACAGGGAAGAAGAGTGCTCCTTTGTTTAAAAAAATAAAAAAAATTCAGCACACCAGTCAGGCCACGTGCCAAGTGCTGGCAGCCACTTCTGTTTGTAAACAAAGAATAAAAGGTCTTCCTGATTGGTGTGCATTACGTGCGGAGTTTGATGTTGCTTTTATGAAAGGTGCATGCCCATGCAGCCACCACTCAGACAAGAAAGACCATCACCAGGAGCCTCCTGCCAGCCGTATTCTTCCCAAAGGGAAACTAACTTCTACCACCATGACTGGTTTTGCCTCTTTTTGTGCCTTACACGGATGAAATGGTCTTGTAGATGCGCTTTTCTACGTCTGGCTACACCTTCACTCAACGTGATGTTCGTGAGAGCCGCCCAGGTTGTGGCATTAGCAGTGGTTAGTTCTTTTCTCTTACAGTACAATATTCCTGCTGAAGAAACAATCAGCAACTAATTTTTCTCATTCCACTGCTAATGAACACTGAGTTATTTCCAATTTGGGCTACTGCAAAAATCACAGCTATGGCTCATCAATGGCTTTTTCTTATTTTTTTGTTTTGTTTGTTTTTTAAGTACTTGGGATTGAACTCAGGGCCTGACGGATGCTTTGCAAGTGTGAATTGTGTCCCCAGGTCTTTTTATTTTTTAATTTTGAGACAGGGTCTAAGTTGCTTAGGGCCTTTAAGTTGCAGAGGCTGGCCTCAAACTTGCAATCCTCCTGCCTCAGCCTCCCGAGTGGCTGGGATGACAGGCGCGGGCCACCACACTAGGCTTGGATGAGCCATTTGCGTGTGCCCTTCTGACAGGCCTGTGCAGTCCAGGCGAGAGCCTGTCACACAGCTCAGGGACAGGCATGTGCACAGTCTTACTACACGCTGCTAAGTTTCCTTTAAGCCAATTCTCCAGGCTTGCAGTGAATCTAAAGACCATTTGGTCCATGTACCCTGTTTCCTGCTGCTTCTTTTGACCATATTGTCAGCTGCCACCTCCCTCCTGTGATCCCCTTTCTGGGTCCACCTACTAAAAAGCACTAGGAATATGGCCCGCAGTTACACACACAGCCAGACTCTCTAGTCTTGTTCAGGCAACAAACAATTAGTTTATTATAAGTGAAGACCTACTAACCACCAAAATAGTAAGAATAATTCTAAAACCTAAGTTGGCAAAAATAATATCAAGCCCAGCCCATGAGCAAACCCAACAATGAAGATAAGATTTTTAGAAGAAGACTTTTCCCAAGACAACCTGAAGAAAAGTGTCCATCAGAATGACAGTCAAAAGCTTCACCCTCTCACTAGCCTGCTTTAGATCCATCTCCTTAAAAGTAAAACCCATCTACGCAAATTGATAATCTACACCAAAGACTTGGGTGTCTCCTAAGAAACAGCCCAGCCTGGACTATTTGCTGGACAGGAAATGAGAATCAGAATAAGCAGGTCTCTCTCTCGCTCACTCCCTCGCTTTCCCCTGCTGCTAGTGAATCACCAGTTCCCTAGGGAATTTTGGCAGCTTCTCAGCCTGGCTGCAGATGACGTTCCGGATCTGTTTATTCAGGTGGAGACTGGATAAAAACAAGAGCAGCCCAGTGGCCGGATAAACAGCCTCCGCCAGGCAGGGTCAACCCTTCAGAAGGCAGCACTGGGCTATGTCAACCAACCTCCCAACCCGTTCACTTCCTTTAGGGTCACTGTCCCCTGGGGGTCTTCAACAGACCGTTCCCACTAACTCGCTGCAAAGGAGACCTGATGTGCCCAGGAGGCTGCTGTACCAGATCCCACCTGGCTCCCCTACACATCGGCTTCCGCCTAGAGCTGGGAGTCCTGGGTCTGAAATGAAATCTAGGGACAATAACGAATAAAGGTCCCTGAAGTCCACAAAGACCCAGCCCACCAGTGCCTGCGGCTCATCAGGATCCACTCAAACTGTCAGAATGCTTCTGCACTCCAACTAAGATGCAGAAATAAAAACAATAACAAAAACTCTCTAAGAAAACACACATGACCGAATGCAGGGAACCCATCTGAAAAGCCCCCCCCTCCAAGCTTGCAAATACATGGCATGCTGGGAAAGGTCACGCTACGGAGATGACAAAAAGACCAGCGGCTGCCAGAGGACAGGGAGGAGAGAGATGAAGAGAGGCAGCACTGGAGAACATCAGGGCAGTGAGGCCTCCTTGTGATACTGGGGTGGTGGCTACCTGTGGCCACACGTTCACAGACCCACAGTGCACAACGCTGCGAGAACGCTGACCTAAACCAGGGACGGCATCAACTGTAGCTAAGGCAGGACGTTAATAATAGAGAAAATGGGTTTGGGCAGTGGCTCAGAGGTTACAGCGCTTGCCTGGCATGCACAAGGTCGCGGGTTCAAGTCCCAGCACCACGTACACAACAAAGTGTCAGAGCAAGGAAGGCCACACGAAAAACTAAATAAACCTGATTCTCCCTTTCTCTCTCTCACTGTCCCTCTCTTAAAAAAAAAAAAAAATAATAGGGGAAACAAAACCTCCACCCAAAGGGCTGGAGGGAAGGAGGGAGGGCACATGGTTATTCTCTGTACTTCCAGCTCAGTTTTTTCTATAAACCTGCAATTTCCCTAAAAACAAAACAAAACCTCCTAAAGGATTAAGCAGTCCTGAGGAAATGGCATCAGTAAAATGTAAATGACACTGAGGCTGGGATTTTAAGCTTATTTACTGCTATATTTTCAACACCCAGAAAAAAAACTGCTTAGAATATAAAAGGTGCTCAATCACTATTTGTTAAGTAAGCAAAGTACATCTTTAGTTCAATCTCTTGAAGGTTATTCAGGAAAAAAAAGCAAAATGAACCATTCTTTTAAACCTTTTTTTTTTTCTTTTTTAAAGAGAGAGGGAGAGAGGAAAGAATCAGCTTTATTTATTTTTCTGTCTGGCCTTTGTTTCTCTGACACTTAGTTGTGTATGTGGTGCTGGGGTTTGAACCCAGGTTCTTGTACATGCCAGGCAAGGGCTCTAATCCCTGAGCCACCGCTCCAGTCCACATTTTAAACGTTTTAACAACAACAACAACAACAACAAAAATTACAGGTATGTTTTGGAGCTGACTTACATTCTTTAGGGAAGCTGACAACCCTACAAAAAAGAAAGCGTTGAACACAATTGGATACTCGTGCGTTCCCCACGTCCCCCTCAACCCACTCTGGACATTCACAGACGAGCCAGGGTTGGCAGAGCAAGATGCTCTACTCGTCCTGGGCTGGCCAAGGAGCCCTCATGGCCCAGGCCCTGGCAACAGCTCCCTCTGAGGGCAACCAGGAGCCGGAACCTGGCCCACATGAGCTGTATCTGCAGGGCAACCTCTGCACCCCTGCCCCAGGAGGTGCAGCCAGACTCTGCCAGAGGACTCTACAAACCACCTCTGACTTGCACTCCCCGAGGGGAAAGGCCACACCATCCTTACTCCGGCTGACTCCAGAAGTCCCTTCCATACCCGTAGGGAGGGGATCTGTCCTGGCATCTGGGTAGGGCAAAGAGGTACCAAGGTGGGTCAGGAGATGCAAAGTCAGGGAGAAACGAGTCACTTCCACCAGAATTCCCACCCACCTACTCCCTCTAGATCAAAAAAATCCCAAAAGGGGCTGGAACAGTGGGCTAGAGGGGTGGTGGCTCAGTGGTTAGGGCACTTGCCTGGCATGTGTAAGTATGCAAGTTCGAACCCCAGCACCATGTACACAACGAAGCTTTGGAGCAACAAAAGTCATGTGAAAAACTAAATACAATGGATTCTCTCTCACACACACATACACACAGTCCCTTCCTCTTTAAAAAAAAAAAAAATTCCAAAGGGGTTTTTCTCTTTTCTGGCCAGGATCAACACAGCCAACCTGATGACCTCTCTCACTTATATTTTCCTTTAAATGAGCCAATGCATGGCTTCTCTTTCCTCTCTTTTTGCTCCCCTTTCTTGGCCACCTGCTGTCCCACACGCCCTAGCACACTGGGGCTTCACTCCGCCACACGGACACCATTCCGCAAGACTTCAGCGCTCACAGAGGCCAGCTCTAGCCTGGAAGTCTCACCAAGAAATGTGCTCATCAGTTAGGTGAATGCATTAAACCTGTCTTTACCAAGCAGTTAACATGAACTTAGATTCACCGGGCTGTCGAGCTGCGTGGTGTCGGGCCACCACCTGGCACAACCAGGGACGGCTGACCTGGCCACGCTGGTTTCTCGCTCAGAGCAAATCCCAGTTCACCCTCATCGCAGTGTCAAGGCTATGGGTCTGCCTGCTTGGGGCTGCTGCGCGGGGGAAGGAGGGAAGAACATTCCCTCAGACTCCAGAGCTAAGCTGCTGCTCTAACCTCCCTTAGGCGACCAGATCCTGTGGCCAAGAGCAAGGCCGGGGGAGACCCCTCCGAGCCAGCACACCCAGCAGTTCTGACGAAGGAGCTGCAGCGGGTGATCCTCCTCCCGTGACAGGTGTTCCTCCACCAAGGCGGGTGAGGCGGGAAAGACCCCCACCCCAGAAGCATGCACTGACTGAGCTACCGCACTTCACACAGCAGGGCCACAAATGCTGGTCAGCAACTGGGAGAGAAGGGCGCCCCAAGTCCACGACCAACAGGCTCTGCCACTAGCTCTTGTGGTCTCGTTTCCCGATGACCTCACCAACAGGACCTGAATAAACAGAATCGCTGATGACAGACAGCACGGTGGCCTCGGTCCACTTCCCAAACAGAACTCGGCCTCCTCCTCGCAGCTGCCCTTCCGTTTCTGCCCTGGGCAGCGGGCACACCTGGAGAAAGTCCCTGCCACTCTGCTCAAGCAAAGAGCAAGACACACAGCTGATGGATTTGCCCGAGTGTGACTCCTATACGACCCAGGCAGGGACAGCAGGAAATGCCGGAGACGACAGCGCGTCCCCTCCTCTGTTTTGCCTACTGTCGATCAGGTCAACGTATTGCATTTGTATTTATTTAGCAGTTAACAAAGCTTAGACACTGGACTGGGGTCCCCGATCCTTAAGAGTGGCTATGCCTCAGTGCCCGGGGCTGAGCGGTGGGGCCACCTCAGCAATTCCACCTGTCCACCTATCTTTCCCCAGGCACAAAGGAGAAGCACGAATGCAGGAGGTTGGGCTGGGCTGGATTCCGGAATCTTCTCTAACAGCCTCGCAGCCCTAGAGCCTGCTCCAGGTGGTGATGACTTCAAAGAGCCTTTATAGCTGAGCCTGGAATGGAGCCCAGAGGCTTCTGCAGCCTCCAGGAAATGCCAGAGTTGCTGCTCAGGGCTGTGGACTCTCCAGGCAGCTTCCCCTTGCCCCTCAGCCATGAAGGAGGCACCCTGTGCTTCCCCTCTCGATAGAGAGTGGCACTGGCCTTCACACGGAACAGCCACACCTCTAACGTTCTGTCGGTGAGTGCCTGCAGCCAGCCTCTGGCTCCTCACGGTAAGGCCTGTGTAACCCTCACACAACCCAGGGAGGACTAGGTCTCCACCCCATTTTGCAGCTGGAGACACTGAGGCACAATGCTAAATCACTCCCTGGAGGTTACAGCAGGAAGCATGGCAGCGGGCACTCCTACTTGGAGGTAGGCAGAAGAAGCCCTGGGGAAAAGAGCTTCTCTGGACAGCACCCCATACTCTTCCAGGCACCTACCATGGAGAGGTGCTTCCCATGCTGGGCCACGGCTTGTGATTACAACAGGGGCTGAACCTCTTTCTCTGCAGATGAGAAGGGGGAAATCCTGCCTCAAGTCACTGCATACTTCCTGTTACGGTTCGGCTACCAGGGGTCCCCCCAAAGGCGCCTATGCTAATTGGAATTGTTCAGAGGTAAAATGACCAGATTGTGAGAGCAGTGACCTAATCAGTCCACCCCAGTTTTGAAGGACCTAGATAGGGGGGTTCCACTGGAGGGGGTGGGCATGCCCAGGAAGGGTTTAATCTTCTCTGTGGCCCCTTCTCCATTTCCTCTCTGCTTCCTGGCCAACACGAACAAAGCAGCTTCCCTCCATCACGCCCTCCCGCCAGGATGTTCTACCTCACCGGGGCCCAGAGCCACCACCTCAGCCTCACCATGGACTGAAACTGGGAAACCATGAGCCTCTCAGTCACTCTTGTTGGGTACTTTAGTCCCAGCAACAGAAAACTGACTGATACCCCCTAACAGACCTGCTTCTGCCTGCTGTGAGCCTCCACACCTGACGGGACGCACATACATGGTCCTCCCGGCCCCTCAGCCTGCAGCAGGTCAACACGCAGCCGCTGTGGGCCCAGCCAGACCGCCCCTATTTATTACTGGGGTGGTCAGCTTACCCATCCCTGAAAAGGTGAGAACCTCTTCTTCAGGACGTTAGTAAGACAGTACAGAACTCGGAGCTCTCCAGGTAGGGTCTGTCAACCTGTGGCTCTCACCACGGTAAACTCAGAGAGGTTGAGGCCCTGGTCAAGAGTTACCCAGGTAACCAGGATGTGGGCCCAGGCACCCCTGGCTCCTGGCTGGGCCACCCGATAAATCAACAAGGGCACAAGACATTAGATCAGAGAGCTGCGTGGAAAGAACAGAGGATGAGAGTGCCAGGGTGCCCCTGAAGTCCCCTCGGGGCCACAGAAGGGCCTCTCGCCTCCGCCTGCCATGGACACATCCCCTGAGATTCACACGCCAGCTTCCCAACAGCTCACTGTTCTGTCCGAGGAGGTTACAGCCTCCAGGACAAGATCCTCCCCGCTCTGGGGAGCGATACCACTGATGTGCCTTCAAAAATGAAAACAGGCCTGTTTCCTGCCCCATCTGGAGGACTTTTGATCTCCCGATCATATGACTTAGGATATCTCTCAGCAGGCGGTTTCCCAAGCCTTTCAGCACACAATCTGACTGCACTCCCAGAGAGTTGAGGAGGGGTATGGTGGAATTAAGGAGTAGGCCCTTTATTACAATCCTTCTTATCTACCCTAAGGATGATAAGACCCACCACATCAAAGTGGCACCGCGACCAGCACCGCTGCTCCACACGAGAACCACCCATCCCCTGGTCCTGTCCATCCTGGGTTCCTACAACCCAACATTTGGCTGCTTCTTCCTTAGAAGCACAGGCTGTGATTTTCTTCAAACCACTGTGGTCTTAAATGTAAAAGGTAAACCTGTAAAACCTCTAGGGGAAAAAGACAGAAATTCTTTTAGATTTAGGATTGGGCCAAACAAGTTTTTAGACCTGGCCCTGGAAAAATTAACAAGCTGGATTTTACCTCCAAATTAAAAATGTCTCTCTGTTCCATGAATGGCCCTGCTAAATGAAATGACAAGGTGCATCCTGGCAGAATATGTTTTCAAACTCCACATCCAACAAAGACCAGCACCCAGAACACGTAAAGAACTTCAGAGCTCAAACTCCACGTCCAACAAAGACCAGCACCCAGAACCCGCGAAGAACTTCAGAGCTCAAACTCCACGTCCAACAAAGACCAGCACCCAGAACCCGCGAAGAACTTCAGAGCTCAAACTCCACGTCCAACAAAGACCAGCACCCAGAACCCGTGAAGAACTTCAGAGCTCAAACCACAAAAGAGCAAAGTGAAATGAGCAATCCAGTTAGAAAATATGAAAAAGGCATAAACAGCCTTCTCACCAAAAAAAGAACCTACAGATGGCAGATGAGCACAGGAGAAAATGCTCAACATCACCCGCCATCAGAGAAATGGAAATCAGAACCACAATGAGCTACACTACATGCAACTGGAGTGGGGCCGGGGAACCCACCAAATGCTGGCCAGCAAAAAAGAACAGTTAGGTTACTCATAGTTTGCTGGTAGGAATGTAAAATGGTACAGCCATTCTGGAAAAGTCCAGCAGGTTTCTTAAAACACTAAGCATGCAGCTACCAAGCAACCCATCACTGACGTTCCTTGGCATTGACCACAGAGAAATGAAAATTTATATTCATGGAAAACCTTCTACACGAATGTTCATAGCAGCTTTACTCATAACAGCCCAAAACGGAAACCCTCCAACAGGAGCACAGTTAAGCAGCACAGTAGGTCCACACCGCGGACTGTGACCTGCAATACAGAGATGTTAACCACAACACACGCAGGTGACGTGAACCTCCAGAGAACCACGCTGAGTCAAAAAGTGGATCCCAGAGGTTATAGGAACCGTGGGGTTCCAGTGACATAACACTTTTTAGATGGCAGAAGTAAAAATTCGGAGGTCACGAAGGATGTGGGGGCAGGAAGGAAGTCACTGTGGCGATTAGAGGGCAGCCTGAGGGACCCCGGCGGTGAGCGAAATGCTATGTCTTGACTGTCAAGGTCAGCAGCCTGGCTGTTGTTCTGCAGGATGTCACCACAGGGGACACTGGGCTGAGGATATGCATGGTTACAGCGGCATCTCCATCAACACTTACGCTCAGTAACTGCTTAATTAAAACAACCCAAATCTAAATGCCGTGACATCCACAGTGGGTTCACAGGGGTCTGGAGGGTTCCGCATGCAATCAGACAGCCTGTCTGTTCCTCTATTCGCTCCCCAGCTTTTGCTTCGAAACAGCAGAAACCCACATGTGTGATTCAGTTCTCAGAGCCAAGCCTGAGAACTGGCCTGGCATCAAGGGGCTGTCATCAGCCCTGTGTCCTCTCCCTGCACCTGGCCAAGGACAGTTTGCTGGACGTCCATTCCCAGAAAATGGCAGAGACAGGTGTTTGAACACCAGGTTCCCAAGGATTCATCCCTAGGTTGCCAGCCTTGGAGGCTATGTTAGCTCTTCACAGCTGTGACATAACAGCCTTGAGAATCGAAGGAGAAAAGGTTCATGAGGAAGCGCGCTGCCGTGGTGAACACGTGGCAGAGCAGAACTGCTTAGCTCACGCGGTAAGCAAGCAGAGAGACACAGAGGCAGGGACAGGGAACAGGACGTACCCTTCCAGGGCACAACCCCTGGCCTACCTCCTCCAACCAGCCCCGCCTCCTATAGCTTCCGGCAGGTCTAACAGTCCCTCAAGTATGAACCCAGCAAAGCATGGATCCACTGAAGAGGTCGGAGCCCTCATGATCCAGTCAGCTCCCCAGAGCCCTGCCTCTGAGCACTGCTGCACAGGGGACCAAGTCTCCAACACCTGAGCCCTCGGGGGACACTTCCCACCAAACCACACCAGCAGCATTGCAAGCAAAGGGTTCTGGGCCTAACCAGGCTGGGGAATGGCACAGACTCTCCTCTGCCTCCTAGACTGCCAGTGCAGGGCAGCAAAGGGAAGGTGCTTATGAGCACTCCCACAAGGTCCCTTTCATTCCCATTCTGCACCGGCTGAACTGTGGGACCACGGCACTCTCGGTTCATGAATCCCCAGTTAACACCCCACACAAGTGGACCCAGGGGTTCACTTCATATGGGAAACACTATGCTTCACCCCACCACTAAAGATCTCATGGCCACCAAAGACACACAACGCAGAGCCCAAGGGGGCTGGTGCCAGCCTGCAGATGAACCGGCTCTGTGAGAAGTCTGCACAGAGGACCCCGGGGAGAACAGAAAAGTCCCTGACCATCGTGACAAAGTGCAGCGTTCAAGGATCTGCCTTCGGAGATGGGGAAGCAGCATTCTTCCCGCCATGGGGTGTGAGGAGCAGGATTTCCATGCTGTGGGTCAGCCAAGGGAAAATGAACGCAAGCAGAACGCTCTTGCGACAGCTGCCGTGCCTCTCCTTGGAGGCTCAAAATGAACATCAGGGCACAAAAGGCTCCTGTGAATGCCACAGCTGAGAAGGGCAATTACTTTGACAATCGCATGTTCTGATCGTCTTGATGTGGAACGTTCTTTTCCCCATCAATGCACCTACTGGCATCTCTAAACTGAAATGAAAAAAAAGATTTTTTTTTATTTGAGCTACTGCACCTCCCCCACTTCCCTTTAGTCTTGGTGGGACAAAGAACAGAGTTTTCCAGCAGGGGCTGGATGCCTGGAGGGATCTGCAGCAACTGTCCATCCTCACTGTGAGAAGGCCTTTCCCTGAACTCTTCAGCAGAGACAGGGAGAACATCCTTCCTGGGTGCAGCCATTCCAGGATGACAGTGTTTCTTATCTAAGCCACCAGGGGCTTGGAAGCTGCCACCAGCAAGCAGCAGGATGAGGACCCACACATGATGATGGGAACCCACAGACGCACCCCTCCCCTCCCGGCTGCACTGCTCCCGGGTGTCAGGTTCTACTAATACCTTCCGGCCAGCACCCTGCCCAGGCTTTCGTTAAATCAAGGAAAGTAAGAGTCACGCCTTGGCTGAAAAGAGCCATGACTAGCAGGAGACTGCTCTGTTCTCTGTCCCATGACAATAAATGTCAAACTAACCCCTCTGCCCCAGGCTCCACAATCACTTTTTTGTTTTCGGTTTTTTTTTGTGTGTGTGTGGTGCCAGGGATTGAACCCAGGGCCACTTAACCACCGAGCTATACCCCTGCCCTTTTTTATTTTCTTGAGACCGAGTCTTCCTTAGGTCCTCACTAAGCTGCTGAGGCTGGCTTTGAATTCGCAATCCCCCTTGTCTCAGCCTCCCGAGTTTCTGGGAAGACTGGCATGTGCCACAGTGCCCAGCTCCCAGAATCACTTATTCTTAAGATCACCTGTTCATTTACCCCCTCCATTTATTTTACTTTACCTTTTTTGTGAGGTTGGTGATTTAACCCAGGAATATATGATGCTAAGCAAGCGTGGAGTTACACCCTCACCCTCTCTTTTGGCCTTTCATTCAAAGGTGTTTGGTGTTCCTATTATGGGTAACTGCTACACGATGGCTGTGGCACCCGAGTCATCACCCCCCACCCCAACCCCGCAAAGCCCCTGATCCAGTGGAAAAGAAAGAGAGGAAGCCACAGGTGCATCAACAGACAGGACACAACATCATGGGGAGGAGGTCAGAAGAGGGACAGCCATTCCAGGAAAGACCAACGATGCAGAGAATGGTCAGCACGGGCTTTCCTTCCGCACAGTGTGATGTAAGTTCAAGATCAGGGAGAAATGCTTTATCCCGTAGTGAGGGGGAGGCTGCAAAGGGGGCTTGGGAAGCCTCATTCACTTCTTCATCAAATACTTACATCAGGGCAACCAAGCCAGGTACTTCACTGGGTGCTAAGTGTGGAGCAGGTATCTCAGGAGGGAAATGAAAGGAAAGGGCCCACTCTGGATTCTTGGGGCCAAGGTCATGAGGGCCCTAGAAACAAGTTGTAAGTCTCCTATTTGGCAGTGGACCAGAAGGCTGGCTAGGGTGCTGCATCATTCCAAGCCAACTTCTCAACACAGAGTATGTGGCTTGGCTGCCTCCCCCACAACCCCATGGAATTCATAAGCACATGGGCCTCTAAGCAGAGTCCCACACCAGTAGGTCACCTGCAACAGCAGTTCTCAACTAGAGATGAGTTTTCCAAGAAGGCCCCTGAGCTCAGCCCAGGCCTACAGAAGGAGAGCAGCCCCAGGTACTCTGAACCCTGGCTGTGCACCGCTAGCAC
The DNA here is from genome assembly GCA_004027875.1 of Aplodontia rufa. Classification (NCBI taxonomy): domain Eukaryota; kingdom Metazoa; phylum Chordata; class Mammalia; order Rodentia; family Aplodontiidae; genus Aplodontia; species Aplodontia rufa. Next base: position 7,832 of record PVKS010018724.1, on the reverse strand, counting down.
AGACCCAGCCCTTCAGTGGCCAGAGCCCAGGGAAGTGTTTGTGAAATATCCTGCAATGAGTTCCTGGCTGAGTCAGGATGAAAGGCCAAGTAGTCTGACACGTACCCCCCTGCACACTACCAGTGCTAATAAGGGGAGGTGGCCACGTGCACTCCTGGGAGAGATGTTCCCAGCACCTCATTAAACACTTGCCTGTGTTCTGGGGGCCAAGAAGCAGCGTGGGCCTTGCTGACTTTGGTCCAAACAAGAGAACAGCGAGGGAGGGCTTCTGCTGGCAGAGGAGACACTCCAGACACCCCAAGAGCCAGCCTCAGGAGAGCAGACACTCCACTCCAGCGCCCCCCAAGCAGGCCCTGAGAAGTGCCCTGGTCCTCACCACAGCGCCAATTCCTCCGGTCTGTGGCTGTCTCTTCCCAGAGGGGACCAGTGAGGTCAGTGAGGCAGGGGGACAGGACAAACTCTGACCTGTCCAGGACGCTGAACTGACATTCCCAATGCTCAGGATACCTCAGGCCCTGCATCCAGTTCCTTGGATAATGTACTGAATCTCTCAGGAGCTTGAGCATTTTCCCAGGGAACCGGGAAGTGCGTACCAGTGTTCAATGCTTACTTGCAACATGCAATCAATAAAGAATCACCAAATTGGGCTCTTAGTGACACACACTAGAGTGCCTGGGAGCGGGAGGCCGAGGCCAGCCTCCTATGGGGAAACCCAGGGGAGAGAAGGTTGATTGTGGCTATCACCAAGACCATGGGCAAGGGCTGCCCCTGGAGAGCTGTGCGACGGTGGACAGCCCATGGCACCACCCTCGCCTTCTCAACAAGCCATTCCGACTCGTATGAATCGAACAGCTAGAAGGCAGGAACACTCTGCTGTGGGCACTGATAAAAACATGCCCACTTTTAAAATATATGTATTTGATTTGGAGAGAAAGGCACATTCTAAAAGTTCCAAAATTCTAGTTACTCCGAGACTTCCCCAAGCATCCAGTTCCAAACACCACCCTCAGAGAATCCCACCACACGATGATCCAACTCAATCTCTCCACTGTCATTTTGTTACACTGCAACACAGCTCGTCTTCCACATCATGTACTTTCACTCCTAGTCTTTTTCCAATCTTACTTATGGAATTATAAAGGAAAAAACGTGTTTAAAGAGCTTGAAATACGTACATTTTGCCTATTGTTTTACTATAAAAAGCCCCTCCTCCTTGCCTGCCTCATATGTGGACAGCAAATCAGAGAGGCAGGGGGCACCTTTTAGGAGAAAGAAATGAGAGAGATCAGAGGCAAATCCCTGGGCAAGTTCTGTGATCACCAACTGAGGTGCTAGATCTAATCAGACCAAACATCCTCCCCGACACCACAAAAGCAACTCCCTAGCCATTTTAAGTGCGGGATGGCACAGACACTTCACATTAAATCAATGGTGACAGATGTAACTAAAGACTCTACCAGGACCCCCAGAATCCTAAGTGCTAAATCAAAGATCAGTTTTACTATTTCTTTCCCCTTCAGCTGGTGAGGAGGAAGGAAGCAAGCAGGGAGGTGGAGTGGGGAAACCTTCGAATGACAGGTTTGGGTGCAGGGAGAAGAGAAGTAACAATGTCTTTCACCTGAAATTACCCCGCTTGAAGCTTATGAAAACTTTTATCTGCACATTGAAATGACCTGGAGAAAGTGGGGGGGACCCTAAAAACTCAAATTTCTGAGCCCAACACCACTCCCCACCCAAAGTTCAGATGTAATCGGCCTGCCCCGTGACCTGGGCGCGTGGATTTTTTTTTTTGTAGGTGGTGCTAGGACCCAACGCTGACTCTCAAGCACATGCTAGACAAGCACTCTACCACGGAGCCACACCCCCAGCCTGGCATCTAGACTCTAGTGCGCCTCCTGGCCTTGTGCCATGCAGCTAAAGGTGACAGTCTTGTCTTGAGGCTTAAAACAGTCCCTTAGACACGTTTGTGTCTTCCCCAAGGAGAGGACCGAGGCCATGAGGGAAGGGAAGACAAACTACTGCCATACATACTCAACGGCTCCTACAAAAGAAATGAATGCACAGGAAAGACGCGGACTTAACACCCACAGGGGATTTCCAGGAACGTCACCTGGTTCACAGGAGAGAGCCACAAGGGGTCTCTGCAAGTAAGTCCCCTTTTAGGGCATGTAGGTAGACTCTGCCTGCTTCCTCACGTGCCTCTGAGCAGAGCAGCAGGAGCAGGACCCACCTGGCCCACCACCCCGAGGGTGCCCAAGCCAAGGTGGGGGGAAGCAGTGTCTCCGAGCAGGTGCACGTTTGCTGTTCTGCAGACACGTGCTGTTTAGTTCCTACTTAACAAGAACACTGAAGCCTGAGAGAACCTGCCCAGGTGATACAGCGAGGGCAAAGGAAGCAGAACTACCGCCCCCAGCCACCCACGCAATCCCTCTCCCTGCCTTGGAGCCATAGTGCCCTGCAGAACGCAGGGCTCAGCGCAGAGCGGAGACCCACTTTTATCTACCTACATCCTACAGCCACGTGGGAAGAAGCCCTGGTATCTACAAACGAACTTCCTGGCAGCTTTCCCCACAATGAAGTGCCCAAGACTCTGCCCCGGGCATCTGGACAGAACCGAGTGGCCACCAAGAGGCCTCCCAGTGCCTCAGCACTGCGGCCCTCACAGCACACAGTCATCAGCCGGGTGGAGAAGCTGGGAAGAGAAAAACCACAAATTGGCACCTCAGCCTCAGCTGCTTGGGTTTGACAGACATCCAGGAAGTGAGGAAACTGCAGAGGAATCCGCCTTGAAGTGATGTCTTCGAGGGCAGATGGCCACCACCCGCAAATCTGCTGGCACAACCCAACCACAAGCTGGGGCACTGCTGAGACCTGATGATGAAATCACTTCTCGCTGAGCATCTAAGAGGTGGCCCACGGTAACCAGGTGGCCAGCTCGGAATACCCGCTGGAGTGTGTGAGCAGGGCACGGGGACCAGGCACTTGGGGCACTTCACGCTGCTCTGCATCAAGGGCCGCCCTGCTCACCTGAGGCCAACAGAGGCTCACAAAGCAAGGACTCTAGGAGACCCTTTGCCATTACCTGGGCAGCCACCTCTCACTCTGCACCCCAGAGCAACATCGGAGCCTGGAGGACACAAGCCCAAGACCTCTCACACCTAACACAATCTGTATGGATGTGACACCTTCCCAGGCTTCACATATACAGTGGGCACAAGCCCCAAAGATGGAGAAGTGAGATCAGGACCACCTTAGCCACTTCCTTGAGACCCTGAGATCTGAAGACCTCTTGCCTTCTCTAAGTGTCTCACAGGACTGCAGAGCTGATGTATTAGACACGGCCTGCCCATATCGGCGGATGACATCTGCTGAATGCCTGACGACTTTTGCACCTCAACCATGTGAGATCCCAGCATCGGACCATTTCTGCACTACAAAACCGGCCATTCCGTGTGACTCAATACACTAAGTAAACTACCCGATCCCAGCAGGCCCCTGTCTTTGCACAGAGAGGGTGAACATAGAATTCCCTGTCCAGGGTCCAACAATGGCAGGCCTTATGAAAGAAGGGCCTGGCGTAAATGCAAGCACATTTCTTCCACTTGGGCTGTAAAAGCTGAAAATGGCTGCCAGGTGTGAGCAGACACAACGGCCCCGCCTTCTCTGCAAGGTCACCAGGCAGGTCAAAATCAAGCCAGCCATTTTCGGATTAGGTACGTATGCACAGGAGGCCTCCCCAGTGGTAACTGGATTACAGAAGCCACCTGCAGGAAGTGAGGAGGGGGAGGGGGAGGAGGAAACGGTCCCAGTTGGAATGAGACTGTTGATATGGGCAGGAGCCAGCCCAGCTCACAGGGAGATTGTGCAACACAGAACAGCTCTGCTTGCAGGCTCCATTTCACAGAGCCCTGGAGGGTTTTCAGCACCCAGCGCTGCAAGCAAAGGCACTTCCCCTGCAAGATGGGCCGCGGCAGCCTATTCCCACTGGATCTTGCACTCTATTTAAAGCTTACGCGGTCATCAGGAAAGAGAGACAGGCGAAACGCCCAACAAAAGCCAACTCTCAACAGCAGAACTGAAGCTACTGAGCTCCCAAAAAGGGCGGTGACCTCCGTGACCAAGTTCTTACTCCGCAGGTTTCTCCCCTCCTCGTCTCCCCCAGCAAGCCTGCAGCTGGTGCTCCCTGGCGCTCTCAGCAAATAGTTCACAGATGTGCCTCTCATCTGGCTGGCTCACCACCCCCACTCCCAAAGAAGGGGGCGGAGGGAAGAGAGGAGGAACATGGCAAGTCCTAACTGTGATCTGGCAGGCTCTGGAGCAGGCCCCCGCCACTCCTCGCCCAGCGAACGGCTCGGCTCACGTAGATGGGGGCCGAAGGACGTCTGTGTTACAGAATCCCTGCGAGGTTTCCGGGACGTTGGGGGTTTGATTTTCTATTTTGAGGTTCGCTGGTGGTATCCAGCATCGGATGAGGCTGCTGCTCTAGGAAACAGGGATCCTGCTCTGCCTTCCAACAGAAGCTTGCTGGCTTTCCTAACAGCTGCCTGCTGACCAAGGAAGACGGGGGGGGGGAGGGCAAGTTGGTCCCAAAATGGAACCAGCCATGTACTTTCAGTCCTCCACAGGCCAAGTTCTCAACGCTGGCTGAACATTTAGGGTGTTCCACCTAATGCCTGTAAATCACGCCCACTTGTAGGGGGAGAGGAAGGAAGTCTGGAGGAGGAGGAGTCTCAGCTAAAATATCACTTTATCTGGGAACCTTCTCTGTCACACACCCCATCTGCCAGAAGCAGAGAGGGGCCCCTTAGTGCCCAGCTCGTGCATGGCAACTGCCTGCTCACCCATCTTTTCTGTAGCTAGACAGAGTTCCTGGCCTAGCTGTCCTTCCTGGGCTTCAGGTGAACCCGCCTGAGACCCTCAGAGCAGGCGCCCTGCAGAGAAAAACCACAGCCTTCGTCAGGTCACGAACAGCCTGGGCCTCCTCCACTGTCCTTCCATCGATTTTGCCCATTGATGACCAGTACTGTGGCCTGCTAATAGCACAAAACAAAAAAACAGGAAGGGGGGAACGTGGGAAAGAGTGGACGAGATGGACCAGGGAGCCAGGGGGAGTTTTGATTCTCCCACTAGGGCAAGGCAGAATGGCCCACTCACCCACACTCTTCTGAACTTCCACCGGGAACAAAGAGGTGCCCTTCAAGACTTGGGACAAAGATTTACCAGATGCTGGTAACTGATAATCAGCAGGAAGGTGGGTGCTGTTAGAACTCTTGGCCTGGGAGGCAGGCTGTGAATGGAGCCACCTGTGCCCACAGTGTAGATAACAATGGGCCCCCTGCCAGCCTCCGCTCACGGAGCTCCCTGCCTCTGCAGGGACTGGGGAAGGTCTGCAGCAAGCCTTGCGGGTGAACAGCAAAATAAGCAGAAACAAATTCCTAAAAGCCATGGGTCTCACGCCCTGACCTGTGCACCCCCCAGCCCAGAACGATCTTCAAAAGTGACAGCTTTACTAGGGCCTTGGAGCCCCACTGAACCAGACAGATGCCTGTCACCACACCAGTCAAATGTCTAAATAATTTACTGTCTCCCAGCGCCCAAGCGGCCTGGCAAGGATATACAGGCCTTGAGGCTCCTCCCCATCCTACACAAGCCTAGGCAGCATCACCTGGGAAGACGTGAACAAGGCAAATCCTCTTATGCCCCCCAGGCCCCCTGAGCCGGAATGGGGGCTGGGCCAGCAGTGGGTCTCAGCAAGCTCTTCAGGTGCTTCTGCAGAATGCTCCAGTCTGAGAGCACCACTCTCCTAGGGAGGGAAGCAAGCTCTCCCAGTGACCCGGAATGAGGTTCACCCACAACAATGACATCAACACAGTTTTCAAAGACTCAGAGAGGAAGTGCAGTCTCTATATGTATTTATTTTTTCCTATTGTACTGTTTTTTTTTTTTTTAAAGCTATGGCCAAATCTTCTCTCCAGCATGTGGGAACCTAAAGCACGTGGGGCTGCTCTAAGAACAAGACATTTGCATACACTTGGACTGGGTCTTCGGAAGCACATCTTTCCCCACAGTTTCTTCTTGAAGTAGCTGGAGTCACTTTTAACTCCACACTTTGAAGAGGTGGGTTTTATTGCCAGAGCAAACCCAATGCCAATGGCCCAGGCAGGGTTTATACTGACACACACAGACGGGCCTTCCTTCAACAGGAAGGCTAATCGGAGTTCCCAAGCAGGGCAGGCCTCTTCCATAGGGCATGGAGAAGGATCCGTTTCCATATTTTCTTTTTCTTTTTGTTGTACGGGGGATTGAGCCCAGGGGCACTCTACTTCTCATCTTTAACCCTACCTATTTATTTATGAGAAGACAGTGAGACAGAATCAATTTTTATTGAGTTTTTCACATGGCTTTCGTTGCTGACACTTAGTTGTGTACGTGGTGCTGGAGTTTGAACCCCAGCATGCCGGAAAAGCGCTGTAACCACTGAACCATCGTTCCAGCCCCCCCCTTTCTTTTATTTTTTGAGACAGGATCTTGCTAAGTTGCCCAGGCTGGCCTCAAACTTGCCATCCTCCTGCCTCAGTCTCCTGGGTCACTGGGATTACAGGTGTGCACCACCCTACATGGCTGGTTTCCATATTTCCTAACACACTTGGTTACTGATTAGTCATCTCTTAATCTGATAGGCAGATGGTCCAACAGGCAATTCCTCCACCAGAAAGGGGTATGGTCCTTTATCGTGGGAAGAAAGCCACGTCAACTGTACACACACCTGCCTCTGTAGGTGCAAATTTGTACTGCTCCACCATCTGAGAGTACCAATTGGTGAACAAACCTACTTTATATTTCCAGGGATAAACACCATGTGCAAAAGACAATTTTTCACATGAATTCTTTTATTATGACTGCAAATGCTGACCTTTCAGGAATGCGATATATTAGGAAGTTTTAGGGGCAGCAGAGTGAAGAGAAAGGCAAGAGGGCCTCATTTATTCTCACTCCTTAGACAAGAATAAATGCTCCAGCCCCCACACATGCACACGTGTGCACACTCAGTTTTAAGAATGCTAGCAACTATTTATTACTCAGTATAATTTCACCTGTGCTTCAAGACTAATTACTGACAGCCTTAGCTCCGGTCCTGAAGCCAAGGCTAATTTTCTGAAATTAAACTCCAAGTCCCTTCCCCCTTGCTTGAAGGCTGAGCCCTCAGGGGACTTTAATTATTCTCCCAGCACTGGGTGGCAGCAGCTCCTGTGGCTGCCTCCCCTCTGAGGTCTGCTCTTTAATTACACTTTAATGTGAATTGATCTTTGCACTAAGGAGCCTATAAAGAAGATTGATCTCATCCCTCTTTTTTCCTGGAGGGCTTTCTAGTTACTCTGAGAGTTAAATATCCCTATTGATTTTACTCCACTAGCAGATCCAGCCAGGAAGAGGGCGCAGGCCGTTGCTGCCTGTGTCCCCTCCAACTCCACCCACACTTCCTTCGCTCCCAGAAGGGTTGCTTTCCTTCCAGGTTTTATTCTCTGGGATTTACAATAAAGGGATGCGAAATATCCCATTCAGTTTATTTAATCTGTTTTTCTTCAGCAAAGAAGTCACAGCAAAATAGAGTAGTTAAAACCATTTCAGATATTTTTATTTAAATTATTCATATCCTATATCTTCCAGGTACGAAAAACTTTATTTAAAAGCAAACAATGTAGGGACATGCTGGGGAGGGAACCGGCCCAGAGTAAATTGTTATGATGTGGGCATGAATGAAAGTGTGACCACAATCCTCTTCTTTAAGTAAAACTACAATGCACCAATTAAATGAAAAGGAAAGAAATAAA
>PVKS010018723.1:0-39610 GCA_004027875.1 Aplodontia rufa | reverse complement strand
GCTGACATTTTTGAGGATTTTATAGATTCTGGATATGAGACCCTTGTCTGAGGAATCATAGTCCATGATACTCTCCATTTCTGTAGGAAACCTCTTGACTCTTTTGATTGTTTCCTTGGCAGTACAAAAGCTTTTTAGCTTTATGGCATCCCATTCACTGATTTTTGACTTTACTTCCTTCACTTTCGGAGACCTGTTGGGAAAGTCTTTGCCTACTTGGATGGGAATATTTAAACATTTTTAAGAATCTTAAAATCCTACAACATATATCTTTTAAAATATCTTAAAATTGTAATTTGCTATTTTCAAACTTTCCTGAACATTTATCTGATTAATCCTCTTAACCCACCATTTTAAAAACAGTTATGTTCAAAACTTCTGTTCCCATTGTCTCTTAACTTGCATGAGTTTCCATTCCAGTCTGATTCCAAAAGTTCTTTAATCCTTGAACCTACTACTTTATGTGAAATCCACGAATCAGCCAAATTGTTCTATTTACTATCTTCAAAATGCATTGTTTCAGCATCTTTGCTCATACCAACTGCATGAATGCTCTCTCTCCACTTTTAGATCTAATGAAATTTCATGCTTTTATGGTATGGCTGAAAATCTTGTCCTTTGGAACTCTATGTAGAAAGTATCTGCAAGAGGCAGAGTGCTGCTGTCTAGTCTTTATCAATATCTAGGAAATGAATTCCATAACTTGTGAGCTTCGGGAAAATTCTTACATTAAACTGAGTCTTTGAAAGCAGGGTGGAGGGAAGTCTGCCTTACTTTCCCCCTCAAATGTTCAAGCCTGAATGGAACCTCTCTGGTACTGGCATTTTGTAGTTTCAGCTCAGCTTGAGACAATGAAAGTAGCATATCTGATCACAAGCAGTTGATCCCCAGACATGTTTATTGATGGCACTATCAAGGAAAACAGCATACTGACATACAATACAAAGAAACTTGGCAGACTTTATAGTGGCAATTCAGTTTTGGCATTTCTATTGGTAAAAACAGATTACAAGGCTTAGTGTAGCTCAAACCTTATTTAAGCTTGCAAAATGTCTGATTTGATCAGTTGGCATTCCACTGAGAGCAACACCTCTATCTCTAGGAATTCCTCTTATGCAGTTTACTGGTGGAGTGCCTGTGCTTTGCTTTGATTGTGTGTTATATAATTTGATACATTTTTTTTCTGATTGACCCCATTCAAAAGATTCTACTGAGTCACCATGCCCCTGTCAGTAGTTTTAAAAAATTTTAAACGAACAGTGACACTTAGTGGCTGGAAATACTCATTACAGTGCTCTTTTGTAAGACTCTCTATTAACATGTCCCATGGTAATAAAGTAAATGATACCAAAATTTAGTCGTCTTGGCAAAGTAATATATACTATTTGAAGTGTTGTTGGTTTTGCAGCAGCTGTCATTCCATACCAATCCATTTAGTTAAAAAGCAAACAGGTGGCTCACACATATTGTTTTTACTACATAAATTTTAAAATTTTCTTCAATCCTACTGAAATAAATAGGGCATTTTTGCTGTTGATTTCAATTTACCAAAAGAATATATAACAGTATAGTGAAGATATTATTAATTATGAATACTGTTCTAGGTGCTTGCTTTCTTTTATGCATGTGTCTGTTGACCTGAAGTATAAGTACCTTAAGTTAGATAAGTGACTTACACTTATGCCTGAGGCTGAAAAAAAAAAAAAGACACAGAAACATGATTAATGTATCCTTAATTAACCCTTTTGGTTTGGTACTATGACACACAGAAGTTAGTGAGGTTTTTAAATGTTTCATCCAAGATCAAGAGGGTTTTTTTTCTTTTTTACTTTAAGGTTAAAATTTCCCTCAGTTCTTTACATTTATGGCTTTACTTTTGACCTTTAAGGAAGGATTCGGGACAATATCTGGTGTTTTATTTTCCTGCAAAATGAAAGCATGCTACTTTTTTGCCTGAGGTTAATGTTTTTTTTAAAGTCTCTTGAGGTACCGCAATTGGAAAGCAATTTAGAATATTGTCTTCTGCCAGCTTCACATACAACAGAGATGAGTGGAAAATATCTGATTAGTGGGTGTGACAAAATATGGCAAGACAGTTATGGAAATAAATGTAAACCATGTTGTTTGACTTACATATTGGTTTTTTTTAAGTACCAAAACAAATATAATGAAAAAAATTTTTTGACAGAACTTAATTAGGGAGAGGGGAGGGGGAAGTGATATAGTAGTTTTTGAATAAGTGTAGTGAAGAATCTCTTTTAAGTAAATCCAGTATGTAAAAGCTAATTTTACAAAACATATAAGTTAAAGAATGATTATGATGCTTATAAAAGCATTTTCTAAAGCCTCTGTGTAAACAACATATTCTCCAAAACATTCAAAACAATTGTACTGTTTACTTTCCCAGTTGAGTAAATAAGTAATCAATTAGTTTAAATCTTCACTTTCTGGTTACATTGAACTCTGTCCTGTCTCCGCCAACTCCCTCACATTTGTATCTTCTCCCCCTACCCAGCAGGGAATGATGCCTCTTCTGTGTTCGCAAGATATCCTCTATGTGATCCTAATCCTTAGTGTACTGTACTGTAAATGGCTGTAGCTGTCTGTCTTATAGATGGCAAATGTCTCGAGGGTTGGAATTACTTATTTTATCCAATGACCAGAATTAGCACAATGTCTAATTATATATAGCTAGAGGAAAAAGAAGCAGTGAAATTCTTTTCTTGTCCTTGAGAGGCCAGGGGATGCTCCCCTAGCATTTGTAGGGCTATCTTTTGTGCTTCCCCTTGAGGGATGATGGGCTCCTGGGCAATTTGATACTTCTTTTTACTGTTGATAGCAGCCATCCTATATAAAAGAGACAATTCTTATTCAGACAGTATGTAACTGGAACTTGGTTTCAGATGGAGTATGGTTCATTAAATAATTTCTCATTTAAAAGCAGGCATTGTAATGCATATCTATAATCCCAGCTTCATTGCAAGCTGAGGTAGGAGGATCCTTTTAGTTCAGGAGCTGGAAGCTACCCTGGGTAACATAACATGATCCTGTCTCAAAAGAGACAGGGATGGGAATGAAGCTCAGTGGTAGTGTAGTCCTAGCAGGTGCGGGTCCTGGTTGGATTGCAGGATTAGAGAGATGGGGGGAGGGAGGGAGAGAGAGAACAGAAGAGAGAAGGAACACTGTTATTCTTTTGCGGTGGCAATATGGATGGAACTGGAGATCATCATGTTAAGCAAGATAAGCAAGGAACAGAAAGACAAATATCACATGTTCTCATGTGGAAAAAAAGTTAAACTGAAATTAAGAGTGATTACTAAGGGCTGAAGATGATCAATGCATGCTGTATGCATGCATGGAAATATCACAAGGAATCCCATTAAGATGCATAGTTAATAAGTGATAATACTCTTGGGAATATGTAAATCAAGTACCACGATGAAAAGAATATATTGCTGAATTAAAGTTTAGATCTAGTTCCTCTACCATTTCTGTTTAACCTTGATCCTGTTTTTTTAACCTTGGATTTATTCTTTTACAAAATGGAAGCGTTGGATTGGATGACGTCTAAGATTTCTTCTGATCTTATATGCTAGGCTTGCTGTGTTAGATTTACATTGCTGTGAACAAAATAACTGATGTAAACAATTTAGAAAAGATTTATTTTGGCTCTTTGTTTAGGAGGTTTTAGTCCATGGCTGGATGGTTCTGTTGCATTGGTCCTAAGGTGAGGCAGAACATCATGGTGGAAGGGGCCAGGAACGATATACAGTCCCCAAGTGCAAGCCTCCAGCAAACTACGTTCTTCAACTATGCCCCATCTGCCTGCCATTTCTACCTACTAGTAGTCAATTCAAAGTGTTAATCCATCATATGTATTAATCCACTGGTGAGGTCACACTAATGATCCAACCACTTTCCAAAAGCCCCACACTTGGATAGTGCTCTACTGGGAGCCAAGTTTTCATTCCAGATCCAAATCGTAACAATTTCACTACCCATCCAGACAAAAAATAAGATGCTGAATTGGGTTTTAAAGCAGTGCTATCCACAGATAAAACATAAGCCAATAGGAAGTGCCTAGTCATTCTATCATTCTTGGTCAATCTTCAATTTAATGGAGATGTTCAGCATACATATTTTGTTGACTAGAGAGAGAATCCTTTGTTTCCCTTCTAGTTCTTTAAAAAGAACATGTTTAAAGTTGCTTAATAAAATTTGATTTTATTATATATTTATATATAGTTGTAATAAATAATAGTTTTCTTAGGTTTTTAAGAAACTGCCAGATTGTGTTCCAGAATGGCTGTACCATTTTATATCTCTACCAGCAATGTATGAGTGATCAGTTTCTTTGCATCCTCACCATCATTGGGTTTTGCAACTATTTATTTTAGTCTTTGATAGCTATGTAGTATCTTGTGATTTTAATTTGCAATGTCACTAATTGCAAATGGCGTTGAATGTCTTTTAATGTGCTCACTTGCCATCTGTATATCCTCTGGTAAAATTTCTTTGCATATACTTTTTGCCTATTTTCTAATTTTTTTAAATAACTAAGTTTTTAGAGTTCTTTATATATTCTATATACTACTCCCTTGTCAAATACATAGTTTGAAAATATTTTTTAGCTTGTTTTTTCATCTTATTAATAAGGTCTTCCACAGAGTGAACATTTTTAATTTTGATGAAATATAGTTTATTAATTTTTCCTTTTATGGAGTATGCTTTATGTATCAAATCTATTATAGAATTTAATCTAGCTCTAGATTCTGAAACTTTCTCTAAAAGCTTTACTATATTACATTTTATCTTTTAATTCTGTGATTCATTTTGAGTTAATTTTTGTGTTAGGTGTGAGATTTATGTTGAATTTCATTTTCTTGCTTGTGGATGTCCAATTGCTCCAGCACTATTGTTGAAAAGTTTATCTTTCTTCTATTAGATTGCTTTAGTACTTTTTTTCCCCAGTGTTGGGGTCAAACTTAGGGCCATGAGCATATGCTCCACAACTGAGCTATACCCTTGGTGCCTTCTTTTTCTAATAAGAGATGGTTTTGCTTATGTTGCCTGGAACTCATGATCCTTTTTTTTTTTTTTTAAGCTCAGACTGCAAGTGTATGCTACCACACCTGGCTATTATGGTACTTTAGTCAGAAATCATTTGGGCATATTTGTCTAGTTCTATTTCTGTGTTCTGTTTTATTGCATTAATCTGCATGTCTACAGATGAATACCACGTACTATGGATCATTGTAGCTCTGTAACAAAGTCATGAGAACAGGGAGGCAGATAATTCTTAATTTTTCTGTTTCAAGTTGTTTTAACTATTCTAGTTTGTTTTTCTGTATACATTTAAAAACAATCTTGTCTATATTTAAAAAACCTTACAGAGATTCTGATAGGAATTACCTTAAAACTGCATGAGAATTAATGCCCTCAATATGTTGAGTCTTTTAATCCATGAACATAGTAGTTCTTATTTTTATAGTATCTTTGGTTTTGGCATCAGTATAGTACTAGGTTCATACAATAAATTGGGAAGTGTTTCCTCCTTTTTTTATTTTATGGAAGAGATTGTGTAGAATTGGTGTTAATATTTCTTCAAATATTTGGTGGAATTCTCCAGTGAAACCATCTGGGCCTAAAAATTTCTTCTAATTAAAATTCAATTTTTCATAGTCTTAGGGATATTCAAATTACATATTTCATGCTGGGAGAGTTGTGGTATTTAGTGTTTTTTTTTTTTCTTTTTTAAAAACAGTTCATTTTATGTAAGTTGTCAAATTTACTTTTGGATAGTTGTCCTTGGTATTGCTTTATTATTCTTTGATGTTTGCAGGGTCTGTAGTGATATCTCCAGTTTTATTCTTGATATATGTGATGTGTGCTTTCTTTTTTCATTGTTAGTCTTGCTTAAGATTTGAAATTGCATAAATCCTTCCTAATAACAGGCTCTTTTTTCCCTTGGTTTTGTCTTTTATTTTTCTGTTCAACTTAACTGATTTCTGCTCTTCATTATTCCTTCCTTCTGTGCTTTTTGTTATTTTCCTTTCTTTAGGCTCTTGAGGTTGGAACTTAGATGGTTGATTTGATATTGTTACTCTTCTAATATATACGTATGGAGATATAAAATTCTTTCATCACTTTTTAGTTGTGTTCAACTTATTTTAAGTTTTCATTTTTATTTCCATTTTCTGGAATTTTTTCCTTTTTTTTTTTTTAACAGATTATGTAGAAGTGTGTAGTTTAATTTTCAGTTTTGAAAATTTTCCGTTATCACATGTTTTTGATTTCTAGTTTGGTTCTGTTATGATCAGATAATGTGCTGGGCTTCAACATGCAATGCATTGAGAGTGTTACATCAGAAAGAGGAACTCATTTGCTGAAACCCACCTCCTGAGGACCAAAATGGCTCCCAACACCCTACTCAGGGGCGTCACCTTGAGGTCCTCACACCTCTTCGGACTGCCTGATGGGGTAGGTTAAATAACTGCCACCTGCATTGGCTCTCTGCCCCTTGCTGACCTTTCCTTTCATTGGTCCCCATACTCTATAACCGCACGCACTTCTGCACAAGTTCCGGCTGCGACTGGTCTCCCTGACCCGTCTGATTGTCCTCCTTAGGGAGGGCTGGGACGGGTGGTCAGCTGACCCTTGCCTCTCTTGGCTGCCTTGGTTGGGGCGCACTTCTCTCCTTCTCCCCTGAGGGTCAGGGGGAACACGAGAGGCTAAAAACCCCAACAATAATGTATTCTGCATGATTTCAGTTCTTTTAAAGTTGTTGACATTTGTTTAATAGTCCAATGTGTAGTCTCTCTTGGTGTATGTATGTGTGTATATACGTATATGTGTATGTATATGTATATATACATATATGTATTCCTTGGGCATTTGAGAAGAATTTGTATTCTATTATTGTTGGGTGGATTCTTCTGTAAATGATTATTTGACCCTGTTTTTGATGTTGTGAATTCTTTCACATAATGTTGATTTTCTATTTAGTCTATCAAGTTTTCAGAGGAGTGTTGGAGTCTATAATTGTGGATTTTTGTCCACAATTATGTCAGCTCTGTTGTTTGGTGTATAACCATTTAGGATTTTTATTCTGGGTAGATTGATCCTTTTTACTATGCCTATCTGTTATAATTATTTTCTCTGTCTGTTCTCTGATAATTTTGCTTGTTTTGAAGTTTACTACTTTGCTGAATATTAATATAAATACCCCTGCTTTCCTTTGGTTATCATTTGCATGATATATATTTCCTTGTTTTTACTTTCAATGTGCCTATATTTTGTTTGAAGTGATAGTCTTATACACAGGATATATTGGGTCATATTTTAAACATGCCCTGCTAAATTCTCTTTTAATTTGTATATTTATCACTTTGATTTGATATAATTATTGATACAATAGAAAGATTTGTCCTTTTTAATTTTAGCTTTTTTTTTTTGCAGTACTGGGATTAAATTCAGAGCTTTGTGTTTGCTAGACAAGTGCTGCACAATTGAGCAATATCCTCAGCCCTTTTATTTTTAATTTTTATTTTGAGACAAGGTTTTGCTGAGTTGTCTGGGCTGGTCTTGAACTTGTGATCCACTTTTCTAAGCTTCCCAGGTGCCTAGGATTACAGGTGAGTGCCACTGTACCTGCCTTCCAAGTCTCTGGATTATAGGTGTGCACCATCATGCGTAGCTAAGTAAAATATTAGTAAACATAACCCAGCCTCTACTCCACTGATGTTATGATAGTTGTGGCCTCATTACTGCTGGATGATGGTGAAAGTCCTGATTTTCTGCTAGGCCTCCTCAAATAATACCCTAGCAGAATGAGTAGGGTACCTCCTTATTTCTGGGTGCAAGTGAAAGTCCTGATTCTTCATGTGGTCCCCACTCACTGCAGGAAGGGGACATCACATTATTGCCCAGCAGAGATGAAAATCCGACTTCTCTTCTTGGCCTTCTTTGACATCCCTCTGCTGAGAGTGCTGTAATCCCTCTTTACTATCACCTAAGGGTGGAAGGCTTTCCAACTTGGACTTTGTTGACATGGATGGGAACGGAGCTAGTGCATTTTTCGTCCTTCTATTGTTAAAACGGCTAGAATAGAGCCACTCTTTGTCTAAAACTTTTCTCTCACTGGAAAGCCCTTTCCTGGGCTTCTAGCTAGAGAGACCAAGCTTTTGTTTGGGCCATTTATCTGTGTGTATTGATGTTTTCATGTTTCTGGCTTCTTTAGCTGTCAGTGTGAGATATATAAGACAAAAAACAACCCAAGGAACATACACTGTGTCATCCCCTGGGTTCTGATTTTCTAAACAGCCTGCTTTCTTCTCTCCACCTTTCAGAATCTATTTGCTTTATATAAAGTACAGGATTTTTAGATGTATGTAACAGAAGGAAAAGGGAAAAGGACATTTACTCCCTCTTCCTTGAAAAAATGTGTCTTTTAGTGTCTTAAAATAGAAAAGATCTTTTATGTGCTGCTGAGGTTAGGTGTAGTGGTGTGGAAGGGGTAAAGAAAGGAGAGAAGAGGGGAATATTCTGCCACCACTAAGAAGAAAAGAAGAAATCTGAGTCCTGACTGAGTTCTTCCTTCATTCACCACTTAACCAACATTTGTAGCTCAACACTCTATGCCAGTGAGTGAGAGTGGTGCTAAGAATATAAGGAAAACAAAGGTGATTTTTGCTTATTAGGAGCTTAGAAATCCAGTCTAGTGGAGGTAAAACCAAAATAAGCAAACAATTATAAGTGAACCGAGTCCTAAAGGATCAGTAGAAGTTCTCTAGGTTAAATGGGAGAAGGTGATCTAGGCAAAAGAAATGGTTTGACAAAGGCAGAGAGGCATAAATTCTTCGTGAGTTGAAGGGAATGGCAAGTATGGACATGGAGAGAGTAAGGAGTCTGTGTACATGAATACAGATAGGCGGAAGACATTGTTTAGGGCAGAATGTGGAGAGCTTTAGTACATTTGGTCATGCTGAGGAGGTTCTGTACTTCCATAGGCAATGGAGAGTAATCTTTAAGTTATTTAAGTGAGCATTTAAAAATAAAGGCTTTTCTTGTTTATACGTTTGACTATCTGTATTCTTTAATATCCTTTTATTTTCCACATTTTTATTAGAGTTGTACGTAACAATGGGATTTGTTTTATGTATTCGTATATGCACACAATATGACAATATAATTTGGTCAACATTCCCTGCACTCCCCCAACCCCCCAGCATCCTTTTATGTGTGCTGGATGTAAGATCTTTCTTTTCTCTTCTACCTTTTCCTATATGGTCATCTGTGGGTAGAAATAAGGGGAGAGGGCTGGAGTAGTGATTCAACAGTTTCGGCGCTTGCCTGGCACGCACGAGGACCCAAGTTCTAACCCCAGCACCACCTGTACAACGAAGTGTCTGAGCAATGAAAGTCATATGAAAAACTGATAAAATTGATTCTCTCTCTCTCTCTCTGACCCTCCCTTAAAAAAAAAAGGGGGGGATAGAAATGCTTGCTTAAACATCTCCAGTTACTGGATAGAACTCTAAATGTAACAGATGCACGAGTGCAGCCAAGGATGAAGCTGTTGTTGCAAATCTGTTCTCACAGACAGTCTGTCTGTGCTAGTGTGAGTGTGTGTGTAGTACCCAGTTAACCTTAATGGTCACCTCACAGTCCATTCACCCTTTTGTAGCCATTTTAGCCTATTCAATAACAGTGTTTTTTCAGAGACTCTAGAATTGTGCAGGATGGGGATATATTAATTTTAGGAAGCAAAATATTCATATTTCCCCCAAGAAGTGGGAATGTATGGTTCTAGCTCATTATGTTAGATTAAATATCTTTTTTGTCACACCAAGTGTTACATTGATTTCTGTATTGTTTTCTTCCTCATCGATACCCATGTTCACTGTCTCTCCTTGTCTGCAGGTACATTCTACTAGTATTACCCAACTCTTCCCCTTCTCTATAATAGCATATACCCAAACCTTATGGTATCCCTAATGTATTGGTATATTTTTAAAAAGCCCATATACAATAACACTTTATTTTTATGCTGTCTAAATCTTTTATTTAAAGACATCTGGTATGTTTGGCTCAGCGGGCAAAATATGACAGTGCTGAAAAGTGGTATTAGCAATTCTTATGACTTTCTACATATTTTAAGATGTTTATGGCAGAAATTATGTACTGTGGTGGATAGAGTAGCAGACTAAGAAAAAATTTATCACTGAGAAGTTGTTGCTTACTTATTTGTGAATTTGAGAAAACCAGTACCCTGATCTATGATTCTGATTTTTAAATAATTTTGTGAAAGAGGGAAAAATCACCTCTAATATCATAGGATAAGAATACTAATATTTTAAATGGTTTTTTATTGTAGTATGATGTTTACAAAAAGGCTCACTTGAGTTCAGTTCATTTTAAAAATTAAAACACATGATCTCTATTATGACCATTGGCAACTTCTGGTTTGAAATTCTATATGAATGGTAAGTGAAAACATAATATTGACTTTCAAATAATATTTACTTTCAAATGCCTTGGATATTAAAACATTTTAGACATTAAAATTGTATTAATCTAAGTTTGAAAAATTGTCATAAAATTTCAGTGACATTTTTCTGCTTATTGTTTTAATTTAGAGTTGTTTAGTGACTGCATACTATCTGTGTAACAAGACTATGATAAATAATGCTATTGTGTAAGACGTGTAAGAACTAGTTCATAGTTTGGAATGTAAGTTTGTGTGTACTGTCCTCCACTGGATGGAAAACATCATCCTAGATCAGTATCTTGCTAACTTTGTTTAAAGTTAAGTTTGAAAGTCTTCATGTTACATTTCCTGAAGGTACTTAAACTCACAAGATTCCCTGAGAGATGAGTGATTTTTGTAAGTTCCTGGATTTGTGGAATAATTAATGTTATAACATTTCACAATAATGTGGGAAATTGGTTAAAAAGAGGAATTTAATTTTCATTTATTATGGCATGTCCATAATTAAGTATATTTACCTCTTAAGCCAAAGATCAAGATCTGGACAAACGGGGAAATTGTCAGGCCATAATCACTGGAAGTTTCCTGTGTGGTGACTTGGCTTTGAGATTTGTGTGCATTTGTTTTCAGATGAAGTTACTTAAAAATGGTGCACACTTAGTAGAGGTGCTTCAGGGAGGTGGGAGAATGCTGGATTCTGTTCCTGTTCACAATATACTTGCCAGATATATTTTGTTTTCCTGAAAAAGTTGTGCTATCTTTACTCCTTTAAATCTGTTGCCATTCTACAGGGAGATGACTCCCTAGGTTACTTGGAGGCGTAGGCTGGGGGAAAGGGAAGGGGGAGGGCTTAGGAAAATCACCTAGGAGACTGGAGGAACCGAATATAGGGGAATCATCTCAGAAGGTGATGTCTGACCTCCACGAGATATCCATTTAGCTCAGCGGTTCTTCTGGGGGAAACAGCAACATGGGGAACCCAAGTTGGGCATCCATGACATGGCATTAGCCCTAGATAACTAAGTATATATTCATTTGTTCTGGAATATTTGATAATGTTTCCCCCTCAATTGTAACTATATATCATGTAATAAATAATAAATTTAAAAATATGTTGCCATTCTGATACCAAAGGCAAATATCCTGAAGTAAAGAATGATAGATTTACTACAAAAAAAAGTTGGTTGGCCAAAATCCACTAGAAACAAGATAAAAGGTCACTGGCAACCAGGGGCAATGGTATAACTCATGGTAAACCAAGGGTAAAAATTCTTCTAAAGAGCCCTTAAAATATGAAAGAGCACAAAGTATGTGCTAGGCTACATTTCCTCTGAAGAGCTAGGTACTGTTAATGTTTATTTTGCAGATAGTTCTCTGATAGGTGGAAGCTGACCCAAAATAGGAAAAGCATAGAAGAATCGTCAAAGGGGAAGAAAATGGAGGGAAGAGGAATGAAATAGGGAAAGGTAATGGAAGGAATCAGACTCACCCCTGTTCATATATGAACATATCCTGCTAAATATCATCAACATATATATCAACGAGTCACTAAAAACAAACTATTTAGTAAATAACAAAGACCAGTAGAGGAAAGAGAAAGGGGGAGATAGGATACTGGGAGCTGAATTAGAATAAGTTATACTGCATGCTTTTATAAAAATGTTTATTATATATATTTTATAAAAATATTTATTGTCAAGTATATCTAAAAAGAACAGGGGTGGGAAGAAAGAAGAGGAAGGAAAAATACTGGAACTGAGAAAACAAGTACACTCCAAGCTTTACAAGTATGTGGTCATGTATATTTTTATTATAAAAACATGTTTTTCATAGGTATAAGGATTATGTCAGTATACTTAGGTATATTGGAATGAATATAGACCTCTAGAAAGAGAGACAAGGGACCAGGGCACGGGAAGAGGGAGATGGGAGAGTGCTGGCCAAATTATATTGTTGTACTGTGTGCACGTATGAATGTGACAATAAATCCCATCATTATGTACCGTTATAATTCACCAATAAAATATCAAAAAAATGAAAAAAGGTAAGTTTGCCATGCCTTTATGATTGTTATATATTCTGTTATGTATATCTTAAAAGAATGAATAAAAAAATTAAACATACAAAAGGAAAAAAATTGACGTGTAGAGAGGTCATACAGTTAGTGATAAACAAAAGCTTCAAACTCAGGTATTCTGGCCCATGCTCTTAACCTTTAAATTACACTGCCCTTCATTTCCATGAATGGAGAGCTTTACACCAAAGTATTAACAGTGATTTTTCTCTGTTACTGGGAATACGAATAGAATTTAATTTTCCTATAGTATAGATGTGTGAACTTCTTTGAGAAAAGTTAGCATAAAATTTCCTTTAAGGGCTGGAGTGGTGGCTCGGCAGTTATTGTGCTTGCCCTGCTTGCGCAAGTACACGGGTTCAAACCCCAGCATCATGTATACAACTAAGTGTCAGAGCAGCGAAAGCCATGTGAAAAACTCAATAAAAATTGATTCTCTCTCACTGTCCTTTTTTTAAAAAAAAAAAATTCCTTTAACTTACCACTTGCTGCACGTAGATATATATATATTTAACCACCATTGCAAGTTTGCAAAGAAGAAAATTTTTTGTTTTTATTTTTTTTTTATTTTTTAAACAACCAAACAAGCTTTTAACAAGATAATATAAAATGTATATAGATTCTGAAGATTAGATTTACCCCCAAGAGTGCCCCTCCCAATTACCTACCCTTATCCCTCCCTTCTCCTTCCCACAACATCTCTAAAAATGGATTACACCTTATCTGGATTTAACACATGATAATAGACCACCTTTCTCAATGTCCTGGGTCTAGTTCCAGGTTCCACAGATGAGTGAAGACATTCAACCCTTGGTTCTCTGGGTTATGCTGATTTTACTCAGCATAATTTCTTCCATAGCCATCCATTTACCATCAAAGGCTGCAATATCATTGTTTCTAATTGCTGTGTAAAATTCCATGGTATATATGTACCACAGCTTTTAGATCCATTCATCCAGTGAGGGACATCTGGGTTTCCATAATTTAGGAATTGTAAATTGAGCTGCTATGAACATAGATATTGCTGTGTCACTATAATGAGCTGAATCTAAATCCCCTGGAAAAATACCCAGGAGAGGAATAGCAGGATCATATGGTGGGCTCATCCCTAGTTTTTTGAGGATTCTCCACACTGCTTTCCAGAGGGTATGTACCAGTCTGCAGCTCCACCAACAGTGTGTTAGTGTGCCTATGCAAAGAAGAAATTTTGATCCTTTCAACATTCTCTAACTTCTAATGAATGGAACATCATATATTATTTTGACTTCAAAATAATAATACACAGTTATCAATAATATCATTTTCAGGTAAATTTAAATGATTTATTAATTTATGTGTGAATTTTTTTCATATCCTTTTGTCTTTTTTCCTTATCTTTAACCACATTAATATATGGCTTTCTCTTTGTTATTCTTCCTGGTGTGTTTTCTGTTTTCTTCTTTTGCAAAATGCCTCACTTTTTTTTATTCTTTTTTTGAAATATTTCTTTTTTCCACCCAATAAAAATTGTAGCATTCTACTGGCATAGATTTGTTGTGAGAATGGAAAATACCAATTTTCTTATGTTATTTAACAAGATTATTCAACGTAGTTCTCAATAATTGAAAGTTTAGTGTCAGTATTTGTTTATAGACTTCCATTAACACTTTTGTTTTCTGCAAGTGGCGGACTTATTAGGATATTTCCCCTCAATGCTTGGACTTTTTTTCTTCCTTTGCCTTTAGTAAGTCAATTTATATTTGGAAACATGGCACAGTACTGGATGATTCAAACTGAGAAAGAACAACAACAACAAAAATCTGGCACTCCTTCCCCAACCTCCCATCCAAACATGTGTGTAGTATACAGTGAATTCCCTATCTTGTCTATGTCAGGCCGAGTAAAACAGTCAGGGATCAGAGGCTTCACATTAATGTCTTTAAATCCAAAGGAAATATTTTGAGCTTGCAATAGATTAAACTATGACATATTTGGTGGTTTGACTTGCTGCAGTTCTTTGATTTGAACACTGAGTGGCACTAAAGCCTAGGTCACAGATGAAATATTGATGCAAAACTTTTAAGATTCAGGGGTCTATTTACAGGTGAATGACTTTGGAAAGTGCAAAAAGGATCAGTCAAAAGTATTCTGAATCAAAAGAGAAAAATAAAAAAGTTAGTTTGGTAACCAATTATTTTTGGGCACTTGAATTAAACCAAACTTGACTGCTTTCTATTTGTAAATTATTTGAAAACAAGAAGTAAGCTGTTCTTGAAATGACCAAAATAATTGACGTCATTGTAATAAATTTTTGTATATTTCCCCTTTTTCTTTGCAAGGACGAAATATCTCTTCTTAGAAAAAGGTTTATAGGTACAATGTACCCATAGACATGTAGATCTTTAAGCTGCTACATACTGATAGTGAACTCTACTTTTGAACTCAAGCATTCTTAGAGACTGCTTAATTATATCTATAAATGTGTATTTATACATTTTTCTGAATTTGGAGGGTGTCAGTGTTACTTGATTGTGAAAAAAAATTAGGATTTTGTTATTTTGGAGAAAAGAAAAATCATATGTTTTGTTAGTTCTCTGAATTTTTTTAATTTTAAAATTTCTTCTACAGGTTTTGTTGAGATATAACACAAGAATTTCATATTTTAAGGTATGCAATGTGATGATTTGATATGCAATGCATATTCATTGTGAAATCAAGCTCATTAATCATACCATCACCTCACAGTTACCATTTTTATTTTCAGCTTTTGAGGTACAATTGACAAATACCAATCATATATGTACAATACACAACATATTTTAATGTATGTATATATTGTAAAATGATTATCATAATCAGGCTAATTCACCCTTTCACATAGTCATCTTTTTGTATTTAAGACTATTTTCATTGAAAATTTCAAATTTGTGGGGCTGGAGTGGTGGCTCAGCGGTTTTGGCGCTTTCCTGGCAAACATGAGGACCTGGGTTCAAACCCCAGCACCACGTACGCAACTGAGGGTTGGAGCAACTAAAGTCATGTGAAAAAGTAGTTTCTCTTTCTCTGTCTCTCTCACTGTCCCTCTCTTTAAAAAAAAAAATTCAAATTTGTAATATAATAGTAATGATAATTACCACGTTGAAATTAGATCTCCAGACCTTATTCATTGTGCCTAGTTGAAATGTTGTACCTTTTTGACCAAGAGCTCCCCATTTCCCCCATGTCTTAGTCTGGTAGTCATCATCCTACTTTCTGCTGCTTTTTGAGTTTTTCATGATCATTTGAGAACATGAAGTATTTATCTTTCTGTGCTTGGCATATTTTATCATAATGTTCTCTAGGTACACCCATGTTGTTGCAAATGATAAGATTTCCTTTTTTAGGCTGAATAATATTCCATTTACATATAATATTCCATACACATATCACATTTTCTTTATTCACTCATCTATTAGTGGACACTTAGGTTGATTTTACATCAGGTTATTGTGAATAATGCTTCAATGAAGCACAGGAGTGCAGATATCTCTTTAAGATACTGATTTAATTATCTTTGGGTCTATTCCCAGAAACTTCTGAGATGGCTGGATCATATGGTATTTCTTTTAATTTTTTAAGGAACTTACATACTGTTTTCCATAATGGCTGTATCATTTTGCATTCCCACCAACGATGTGCTGGAGTTGCCTTTTCTCCGCTTTATTACCAACATCTGTTTCATCATTTTGATAGTCTATTCTAACAGGTGTAAGGGGATACATTGTTGTGGTTTTCATTTGTTCTTCTCTCACGATTTGTGATCCCAAATATATTTTTTGTACCTATTAGCCATTTGTTTTCTTTTGAGAAGGCATGCCATCTGTTTAGGTCTTTTACCTATTTAAAAAAGGTTATTTGTTTTCTTGTTGAGTTTCTGTGTTCTTTACTTATTTTAGATATTCAACCCTTAGCAGATATATAGTTTTAAAATATTTTCTCCCATTCTGTGGGTTTTCTCTTCATTCTGCTCATTGTTTTCTGTGCTGTGCAGAAGTTTTTTTAGTTTGATATAATTCCATTTATGTATTTTTGTTGCCTTTGATTTTGGGCAGAAAAATTATTGCCAGACCAAAATAAAGCAGCTTTCCCCTTTGTCGTCGTCTTGTAGTCTCGAGACTTGTTATATATTTAACTCATTTTTTTTGTACTGGGAATTTAACCCAGGGGCAGTTTACCTCTGAGCTCATCTCCAATCCTTTATTTCCTTTTTTATTTTTTTTAAATTTTAAGACAAGGTCTCACTAAGTTGCTGAGGATGAAATTGAAGTTGGGATCCTCCTGTCTCAACCTCCTCAGTTGCTGGGATTATAGGCATGTGCCATTGTCCTCTGCTTTATTTAATCCATTTTGAGCTGATTTTTGTACATGGTTTGAGACAAATGTCCAATTTCATTATTCTGTGTAAATATCCACTTTCCCATTATCATTTGTTGAAGAGACTTTCCTCATTATGTGTTATGGACATCGTTGTGAGAAATCATTTGACTGTAAATACGTGGATTGCATTGAATCTGTAGATGGCTTGGATAGTATTGGCATTTTCACAGTAGTAGTTATTCAAAACCATATCTTTTATTCCTTCCTCAAGTTCTTTCATGAGTGTTTTATAGTAGTCGGTATACAGACTTTTCACCTCTTTAGTTAAATTCCTAAGTATTTTTTTGATGCTATTGTGAATGGGATTGTTGTCTTGATTTCCTTTTTGGATAAGTGGTTGTTAGCATTTAGAAATGCTATTAATTTTTGTATGTTGATTTTTTTTATCTTGCCATTTTCCTGAATTTGCTTATCAGTTCTGTTTGTGCACGTGGAGTCTTCAGAGTTTTCTCCATGATGTTTCTATGCTGACAGCATAATAATTTCACTTTTCCTTTCCAATTAGTATAATCTTTATTTCATTTTCTTGCCTAATTGCTCTGGATTGGGTTCCCAGTACTATGCTGAAAAACAGTGGTAAAGTATTAGAGGAAAAGCTTTAACATTCTACTGTTGAGAATGGTTATGGGCTGTAACATATGGTCTTGATTGTGTTGAGAGGTACTTTCCCTCTATAACTTAATCTGTTGAACACTTTTATCATGAAAGGGTGCTAAATTCTGTCCAATTCTTTTTCTGTGTTTACTCAGATGATCGTATGGGTTTTTTTTAAACTTCATTTTGTTAATGTGGTATGTCATACACATTGATTTGTGTATGTAACATCCTTACATCCTGGGGATAAATCCCACTCAATTATGGTAAATGATTCTTTTAATGTGTTTTGTTGAGGGTTTTTGAATCTGTTTTCACCAGGAAGGTTGACTAACTTCTTGTAGTGTCCTGTTCCACTTTGGTATCAGAGTATTGTTGGCCTCATAAAGAGTTTGGTAGTATTCCTTCAGTATTTTCCTTCCTTTTCCTTTTCTTCTGAGTTTGAGAAGGTTTGAATTACTTCTTTAAATATTTGGTAGAATTCAGCAATGAAGCTTTTTGTCATGGAATTTTCTTTGATCAAGACTTTTTGTTATAGATTAAATCACTGTATTTGTTATTTTCTACTTCATGTTTCAGTCATATCAGGTTATATGTGTCAAGGAATTTACCCATTTCTTCAAGATAGTACAATTTTTGGCATATAATTGTTCCTAGTATTTTTTTATGTTCCTTTGTATTTCTTTATCAGTTGTAATGTCTCTTCCTTAATTTCTGATCTATTTTAGTCATTCTTCTCTTTTTCCTAGTTGGCCTACTTGAGGATTTGGGATTTTGTTTTCCTTTTGAAAAATATATATTCCATTTTGTTGTTTTTTTTCCTGTTATTATAGCAATCTCCATTTCATTTATTTCTGCTCTGAAATTTATTTCCTTCCTAATCCTAACTTTGTTCTTTTTCTAGTTTTTTGAAGTAAAATTTGAGATATTTTTATTTTTTATACAGCATTTATCCCTATAAATTTCCCTCTTATGGCTGATTTTGCTGCATACCATAAGTTGTGTTATATTTTTAGTTTTTGCTTGGTTCAAGGAGTTCTTTAATTTTCTTTTTGCTTTTTTTCTATGATTTATTGGTTTAGGAGCATATTATTTAATTTCCACATATTTGTATACTTTCCAAGATTTTGCCTGTAATTGATTTCTAATTTTGACATTGTGCTCTGAAAAGGTAATTATTATGATTTTAGTCCTCTTAAGTTTACTAAGATTTATTTTGTAGTATAATGTATGATCTACCCTGGAGAATATTTTGTGTGCTCTTGAGAGAAATATGTGTTCTGCTGCTGTTAGATGAAAAGCTCTCTAATTGTCCGTTAGGTCCGTCAGGTCTAAAATGTGATTCAAGTTCAATATTTCCTGATTTTTCTGTCTAAATGATTTGTCCATTCATAAAAGTGAGGCAGCGAAGTCCCCTACGTTGTTGTACTGCAGTCTGTTTCTCCTTTCAGATCACTGAATAAATGCTTTAGATATTCAGGCACTCCAAGTTTTGGTGCATATATATTTTTTAATTGTTATGTCGTCTTGATGAATTAAGCCCTGTATCATTATGTAATAATACTCTTTGTCTCTTTTCATAGATTTTAACTTAGTCTATTTTGTCTGATGTAAGTATAACGATCCCTGCTCTTTCACTTTTCATTTGCATGGAATATCTTTTTCCTGCCCTGTCAGTTTAAGTCAATGTGTGTCCTTACTTACAATATGAATTTCCTGTAGACAATCTGTGGTTGGAACCCCCCCCTGCCTTTAAATCCATTTAGCTATTCTGTGTATTTTTACGAAATTTTTATTTTTTATTTTAGAGAGGAAGAGAGAAAGAATTTTATTTAGTTTTTCATGTTTTAGTTGTGTATGTGGTGCTAGGGTTCAAACCCATGTCCTTGTGCATGCTAGACAAGCACTGTAAACCAAGCTGAATGCTCCAGCCCTGTTCTGTATCTTTTTTTATGAAGAATTTAATACATGTATATTTTTTCTTTTTTTCTTTTCTTTTTTTTTTAAGAGAGGGACAGTGAGAGACAGAGAAAGAGCGAAACAACTTTATTTAGTTTTTCACATGGCCTTAGTTGCTCCAACACTCAGTTGTGTATGTGGTGCTGGGGTTTGAACCCGGGTCCTCCTGCTTGCCAGGCAAGCGCTGAAACTGCTGAGCCACCTCTCCAGGCCATGTATATTTAAGGTAAGTATTGATAGCTAAGGACTTGCTACTCTCATTTTAAATTTTGTTTTCTGATTTTTTGGGTGTCCTTCATTTATTTCTTCCTTCATTGCTATATTCTTTTGTGGCTTAGTGATTTTGTGTGGAGGTATTCTTTAAATCCTTTTTATTACACTTCACATTTTTACAATTTAGGCAATTTTAGGCTTTACCTTTGGGTTACCATGAGATTACATGAGGTCTTATCTATAAAACAGCCTACTTTAATCTGGTAATAATATCACTTTAATCTCATAAAAAATTCTGCACTTCCGCTCCTCTGCCACCTTTTACGATTTTTTGATGTCACAATTTACATTTTGTTATTCATATTCCTTAACAATTTGTTGTAGCTACAGTTGTTTTAATAGTTATCTTTCAACCCTCTTAGTAGGGACAAAATTACATGGCACCTTTACAGAATTAGAGAATTTTGGGTATGATTAGCAGTGCTTGTAACATTGCTTTCTCCCCTCTTTCATACCTTTGATTTGGTGTAAATGGCAGCATTTTGTCTCATCTTAGTTCCCTTTACCAGTTTCCGTAAGACCACCCTAGTGGTGCTGGACTTCCTTGGCTTTTGCTTGTCTGGAAAAGTTTTTATTTCTCCCTCTTTTTTTTTTTTTTTTTTTTTTTTTTGAGCAACCTTACAAGATTTTAACAAAACAATATAAAATGTGTATAAGATGTGTATATATTCTGGACATTGCAATTATCTTTTTTTTAAAGAAAGAGAATTTTTATTTAGTTTTTCATGTAACTTCGTTGCTCTGACATTTCGTTGTGTATATGGTGCTGGGGTTTGAAACTGCGTAATTGTGCATGCCGAGCAAGTGCCGCCACCACCAAGCCACTGCTCCAGCCCCAATTTCTCCCATATTTTTGAAGGTCAGTTTGCCAGATAAGATATTC
Source organism: Aplodontia rufa (assembly GCA_004027875.1). NCBI lineage: Eukaryota > Metazoa > Chordata > Mammalia > Rodentia > Aplodontiidae > Aplodontia > Aplodontia rufa. The sequence continues at coordinate 18,943 of PVKS010018723.1, read as the reverse complement.
TTGGTTGTTATTTTCCCACCAGAGTTTGAATATTGGTTGTTATTTTACCCCCACTCTCTACTGGACTTCAGGGTTTATGTTAAGAAATCTTCTGAAAACTGGATTAAGGCTCTCTTGCATATGACTAGTATTTATTTCTTACAGATTTCAGTATCCTTTCTTTGTCTTGGATTTTTGGATAATTTGATTATGATATGTATTGGTGAACTCCTCTTTGGTTTGAACTTGATTGGTGGCCTCTGAGCTTCTTGAACATGGACATTGTCATCCTTTGTCAGATTTGGGAAATTTTCAGTCATTATTTCCTTAAATGTGTTCTTTGGGCCTTTTTCTTTCTTTTTCTGTAATACATGTTGTGTAAATGACAATTCTATGGTGTCCTATAATTCTGATAGGTGTTTTTTTTTTATTTTTGCTTCTCTGATTAGGTTATTTCAAATGCCCTACATATATTACATAATTTCAAAATTTCTACCTTTGCATTCATTTTTTTCTTCTGCTTGCTTAAGTCTGCTGAAGATTTTGATTTTTTTCCATTCAGTATTGTATTATCTCTAGGATTTTTACTTTTTATTTGTTTATTTATCAAATGTCTCATTTCGTTTAAAAATTGTTTTCCAAATATCATTAAATTTTCTATCCATATGTTCTTGAAATTCCTTAAAATTCTTTGAGAGGATTATTCCGAATTGTCAGTAATTTCATAGATCTTCATTCTGTTTTTTTATTGGTGCATTAAAGTTGTACATAATGATGGGATTTGTTCCATATTCATACATGCACACAATATAATTTGGTTAATTTTCTTCCTACCAGCACCTGCACTTCTCCCATCCTCTAGTCCCTGGCTTCTGCTGATCTTCATTTCTCCCACATCTGTTACTGTAGCTATCTAGTTTCTTCTGCTGATGTCATATGTTCTTGATTTTTTTTCCCATAATCCTCATGTGCTTAGTGGATTTTGTGTATTTGAGAAAACGGTCACCTCTTCCAGCCTTTGCAGGTATTCTATGGTGACGCTAGACCTTTATAATATTAGATTAGCCTAGGATTATGGATGGGCCATTTATTGGTAATTCTCAAATGGCAGACCTTGGTTTGGGTTTTCCAGATGGGCTGGATTGCTTCTTGTGCTCTGGGGTTGAATGGTATGGCTAGCTGTGTTTCATGGTCTGGTGAGACCACTGGCTGCAATCTGCTGTCAGCCAGAGCTGCTAGCTGGGCTCTGTTATTGTGTCTGGCCATGGTTGCAGGTTGTTTTCCCTGGTTGGTTGGTACTGTTGTTTTGAATTTGTATTTGGGCAGGACTGTGTTCTTGCCTCTGAGGCTGGTGAGTTCTCTGACATTACTGCTTGACTACATAGGTTAGGCAGGTCCAGAAGCTACCCTCCACAGATGTATGTGCACTGGGGCTTGCCTCCTGGCCTGTGGTAGGTGTAAGCAGAGCATGAAAAACTTGTGGAGTCGCTGTTCAGCTACTGGGATTGGGTGGGGACGGATTCAACCTCTGCAGGTAATTGCTTGCTTGCAGTCTCCTCCTGGCCTGCGGAAGACAGTGCAAGCCCTAGGACTGCACAGGAAAGCTGGCTAGGGATTTGAGCTTAGCAGAACTGTGAGCATTGCTTCCTGTAGCACAGTACTATTGATATCTCTCTGGTGTGGCATCTCCATTGGCCAGATTGCAGAAAAATGGTAAAGATCTGTGTGCTGGTTACAGTGAGCCCTTTCCCCCTTTTTAGTTTCTAAATGACCCCAGGTGATGTAGCCTTGCTGGTATTTCCACTGTTTCCCATAGGATGATGTAGGAGTGAGCTTCCTGTGAAAGATCCCAGAATGGTGAGGAAGATGAATGTCTGTTTTCAGTTTTTCCCATTGAGAAACCATGGGTTCAGTTCAGGAAAATCTTTTGTGTGTGGCTCCATGCTAGCTTGGGAAGGAGTGGTATAGTAAATGAGAACTGTTGCTCTTGTTTTGAACTCAACTTTTCTAAGTTTTGTAGTTCCAAAGGATGTCTCAGCCCCACTTTCAAGTTCTGTGGCATTTATGTAGAGGTTCTCAAATAGTTTGGTTTCTGTTGGGGTGGGCAGTGGAGCCAGAGAATTTTTTCCTTCCATATTGCTCCATTATACATTCTTTTAAAGATAGTAGAACTTAGAGGCTTAGAGTCATCTTTTACACTTGATGAAGTTTCATACTCATTTAAAACATTCTATCTCTTGTACTTAAGGGATGTAAGAGCCATAGGACATATCAGTTCTCATGATTCCTGAAGAATATAGGGTGAAAAAGAGCTAATTTGTCAAGAGCTAATTTAAAAATTCATCGTGAGTGGCCAGGCAGACAGTAGCTAAAGGACTTCTTTTGGATTTGAATGGAGATGAAATAAGAATCTTGAGAAGGAGAATGGATCACAAAGAAGTGACAGTACCCCAGGGAAGAGGCAGATAGTAATACATTCTCTGTGGTCAAAATGGATAAAGTATTACAATTTATTTCTAATATTCAAGTTCAGTTTATTTACTAGATAAATATCCTTTACAATGACCAAAACATCAATATAAGCCTATTACCATGCTTTTGAGAGCAAAGGCATAGTGGGTACACACTTCCTGAGGATTGATCAGGGTGAAAAGAGAATAGCAGTAACAAGGGGTAAACTAGTGTGGAGGAGGCAGTATCTACAAAGCTTCTGTCTGACAAAATCAGACTTGGGGAAGGGCTCTGCAAAGCCAACATTCCAGGATATTACCAAAACCATCCCTTCTAGAAATTGGCTATTTACTCAAATTGGAAATAGCTGTTATGGATTGAGAAGGGTACTTGTATAACACATATGAAAGTCATGAAGGATGAAGCTATACTGATTTCGAAGCAGGGTTGGAAATAGAAAGCAAAATAATTGGAACTAAGGAACAAAGGAAACAGTATATGTAAAAATTGCCTTCCCTATCTTTGCAGAAGTTAAGCTTTAATTTCTTAGCTCATAGGTTAGGATGCACAAATATCTTAAGATTAACAATTCTAGGACTTAGGATAGCTACAGAATGTCTAGTAAGTTTACAGTAACAGGGTGGTTTTGGGTTGGTAGTTAGGGTCTAAGGGCCTATAACACAGCTAAATAAGAAACATCTGAAGGAAAATAGGGAGAGTCTTAGGAAAGTGATCTCTGACTATATCAAAAGGGGTATAAAGAACTAAGAACAATATTATCCTTTTTGAAATGAAAGCCTTTTTGTATAATACATGAAATAGTTCATGAGGATTTGACCATGAACTAATGATAAAGTGGATAGTTTTATGTCTGATGCTCTGGGACAGTTTAAATAGTTACAGGTGGTCAATTTGGTTAATGAGGCAGATGATAAAAGCATTGTTTATGCACCTGTATAAAAGGGTTCAACAATAAAGAACAGACTCTGCATTTTGCTCAAGCAGAGTACTGTGTTTATTTGCGACTTGCTTCAGAGGTTCAAGTCATCCCTCCTTGCAGGCTCCACTCATCCTTTGGGGACCCTAAGAGTTGCTGGGGCTGGCCCCAGGCACTGGTGATGGAGGACTGAGAATTCAGAAGTTAACAGCAAAATGTGATTAAAGGTGGAAGGTAGGTTTCCTTAGTCCGCACTGGTAATCTTTGGGAATATTAGAGTGGGAGTAGGATACTGGACTTCCCATGATTATTTGGAATGGGAACTTGAATCATTTTATTTGGCTACTAAGGGGAAAGTCACAGGAAGTTAGAGAATTTAGGGACATCTAAATTATAATAAGTAAATGAATTACCTATTGGAATAGATTCATGAAAACATCTGAGCTGGTTGTATGTATGTGAAGGGGTGTGCAGAAAGCACTTAGAATACTCATAATCAACTGGCATTTATCATTAAAGTTGTGCTATCTATAGGTTTGAGCTGGAAGCTGAAGTCCTCTGCCTTTCATGTGTGTGTTTGGGAAACCTTTTCGTGGATTTCAGAGTATATATCCTGCTGAAAATTGATAGCTATTGTAATGTCATAATCACTGATTCCTCTTTTTGGGGCAAGTGTTAAAATTTCCTCCCTTCATACAAATATTTTACATTTTTTTAAAAGAGAGGGAGAATGTGAGATCGAAATAGAGAAAGAGAATCAATTTTATTCAGTTCTTCATCTGGCTTTTGTTGCTCTAACACTTAGTTGTGTATGTGGTGCTGGGGTTTGAACCCAGATCCTTGTGCATGCCAGGAAAGCACCATAACTGCTGAACCACTGTTCCAGCCCAATATTTTACATATTTATAAATCCAAATGAATCAGTGTTTTTCATTTATGGGTTTTGTGTTTTACCCAGAAATTATAAACAAATTTACTCAAATTTTCTCTCCTATGGACATAAATGGCTTTATTAACGTCATTATTTTTAATGTTTAAATCTTTACTTCATTTGGAGTAAGTATTGATATAAGAACTGAAATAAGAAAAAAACAAAGTGAAATAAGACTTCAGCTTTATTTTTAATTTTAAAAATTGGCTAGCCAGTTGCCTCACCATTGTGTAGTGGCTACATCTCTGTCCAATTTGAAATGACTACCTCATTTTTGTACTGTAAATACTTTTATATTCTAGTTCTCAAACTTCAGTGTGCATCAGAATCAACTGAAAAGCTTATTAAAATAGAAATTGCTGGGCTTCACCTTTTTCTAACAAGTTCCCAGGTGATGCTAATGATGGTCTGCTGGGGGAGGGTGTTGGACTACGAGAACAGCTCCTAATTCTCATCAGTTTGTGAGTGAGATCTCGGGCTTGGATTTAAATGGTGACTCACCTGCTTATGCTTTGGGCATACCTGGGATTCTCTTTCAACTGCAGTTTTCTTATTTTAAAATGAAGATAGTAATTGTACCTATATTATGTAGTTGTGAGAATAGGTTGAAAAAATATATATCCTTTATGGCATTGCTTGGTAAATAATAGCTTCACAGCTCTTTATTTTTTTCATTGCTATTTACATTTGTATTCTATTATGCATGAAGATTATTTCCAGTTTTTGCTGTTATGCATTTTGCTGCTATGAACATTTTTGTAAATTTCTCATGACTCTCCATAGTGCATATTTTTTTTTTTTTAAATAAAGAGAAGGACAGTGAGAGAGGGAGAGACAATTTTTATTGAGTTTTTCACATGGCTTTCATTGCTCTGATACTTAGTTGTGTACGTGGGTGCTGGGGTTTGAACCTGTATACTTGTGCATGCCGGGCAAGTGCTGTAACCACTGAGCCACCACTCCAGCCTTATAGTGCATATTCTTAATGTTTGAATGTGGGATTCTGAGATATTAACTAATTCAGCTATATAGTTTTTCAAAGTGATTGTGCCACCTCCAAAGTCGATAAAAGGATAAAAATTCTTGTTGCTCTACATTCCTCTCAATTTCCATTAATTTTTTTCCTTGCCAATCTTGTGGGTATGAAGTTGTATCTTATAGTTTTAATTTGCATTTGCTGGATTACTAACAAGGTTGAACAGCTTTTCTTATATTTATGGGTCATATTTCATGTTTGGGAAATTTTCTGTTTGTGCCTTTTGCTCATTTTTTAAAAATCGGATATTCTCATGGATTTTTAAAATATCTTTTTAATATTAACTTTTGGTCAGTAATGTGTTGCAAATATTTTCATGGTATTAATTACAGTGATGTGTGGATAGAATGTGAGCAGAGAAGTATTAGGAGAGAAACATTTGTCTCTGGAGTTGGAGCATTTTAAGGTCTTTGATTGCTTGGTTAAATGCCTCCTCCTAAAGCCCTGTCCTGATTATGAACTACCTTCCTTGGTTTCTGTTTTGGTTCTCTCTCCAGCTTTTATATATGCACTAGGAGCCATGTCTCCCTCTTTCTTCTTGCCCCCAACACAAAGTGGAGATCCACCCTGTGTAAAGAATAATCACAGCTTTATGACATGAAAACAGCTTTATTACATGTTTATTACATGAAACAGCAACAGTCTGTGTTCATAAGAAGGATGGTGGGTGAGAGGAGTATATCTTTTTTTGTTTGTACCAGGGGTTGAAACCAGGGGCACTAAACCACTGAGACACATCCTCAGCCCTTTTTATTTTGAGACAGGGTCTAAGTTGCTGAAGTTAACTTTGACCTTGAGATCTTCCTGCCTCAGCCTCTTCTGCTGGGATTACAGGCGTGTGCCACTGAGCCTGAAGAGAGAAGCATATCTTAGTTTCCGTAGATCAAACAGTCTTTATATTATCATTGATTGGTCTAGTGGTTCCCAAATTTTGATGCATTTTGGAATAAGCTTTGGTTTTTAAAAAAACTTATGCCTGATTATTCTGATTTAAATGGTAAGACTTGGAACCTGTAGAAGGATATTTTTAAAAACTCCCCTGGTGATTGATATCTGTGGTGTTGGGGACCAAACCCAAGGCCTTGTGCAAAAGAGGCAAGTGCCCTACCATGGATCTACACTTCCAGCCCTTCCAAGGTGAATTTTAATGTGCACTGAGACTCAAGAGTTCCTTGAGACTTGAAGAGTGTCACACGTGACTCAACAGCATGGATATCCCCAGGAAGCTTGTTAGAATGCAGGGTGTCAGGTCTCAGAATTTATATTTTAATAAGAACCCTCTGTGATTTGAGTGATTAAGGTTTGAGAAATATTGGCTTGTCCACAGTCAGCTTTTGCTCTGATTGTTAATCTAGAATTCCTTTTTTAAAAAGTTCTATGCATTTTAAAAAATATTTAAATATAAAATGTGAGCACTGAATTTTTTACTCACACAGGTCTAAGCCAAAATATGCAGAGGAAATGAGCTCTTTCTCTGTTTTCTGCTGTCCCAATCATCACCAACTTGTATCTGAAATTGCAGCCAGCCTCCCTCCCCTTTAGCATACACACAGTGGCCCTTTTACAATATAACACCAATGCAGTTTTTCAGTTTTGTATTATGTTCATGTCCCTCCAGGGTATCTCCATTTAAAAAAAAAAAAAAAAACAAAAAAACATAACCATCATTGATGGTCAGGGGTCCATCTCTCCCACTGGCTTTAGTTTCTACCCCATGATGGGATAGTAAGAAGATAGTCCAGGTGTTGTGAGTGACGTACCTTTAACATAGACGAGCCCATTTGTGTCTTTCCATAATGTTAGAATTTATTGAATAACAGTGGATTCACAAGCTACCTCAGTTTTGTTGGTTGCAGTTCACTGAGTACTCAGGGTCACTTAGTAGTCATAACCTGGGCACTTGTGGGTTCCTTTATTCCAGTCTGAATTTGAAAAATCTATAATACTCAAGTCATACAGCACACTCCACACAATGACATATACAGGTTACAGAAAAGCTAAGAAAGGCTTGAAGTAGCCCCAGGGTTTTAGGGATCTGTACTGAGAGTAAAAGCAGAGATGGACCAAATGGGAAAGAGCCACTACAGGTGGTCAGATAAGATTAGGGACCGCACAAAAAATGTGTTCAGGGTGCAAAGCTGACTGAGCATGGAGCATATTCTAGGCCAGAGTCTGGACTGTAGGGAGTCTCAAAGTGGGCCACATAAAGCAGGCAAGCCGAGTTGAAGGCTAGAGACAGAGTCAGAGGTGTTGCCTATTTACCTCATGATGCATTTGCTGGTGGTTTGATGATGGGTTGGTGTGTGCTGCTGCAATAAATCTTGGTGTGCTTCTTCTGTGTGCTTAAGATAAAGGAGTTACATCTGGTGCAAATGATAAACCCTGGTTTTCTGACATGGGTTTGATACACCCATACATACATGTGCTTTTGATTTAATTTGACAAGTTCACAAGTGGTCATTTTTATTAGCATATTTTATCAGTTTATGCCTTGTGGTTGTGCTGTGCAGATGGTGTGCAACCTTGTACAAACAAGGTGGGGAATAATTATGCGTTGGCACTTGTACTCAAAATGGAATAACCCAGAGTAAACTACTACTATTCAAAATGGAGTAACTTAGACTTATGCACAGCCTGAAAATTGCTGTTTTGCTCCTCATGGAGTGATTGAGCAGGGCACAGCCTACTTTCCAGTGCAATTTACCGAAAGGGGTGTCTTGGCTAGAGCTGGAATAACTGTTAGCATGACTGCAGTCAAATATCCAAGTGAGGACAGAAGTAATAAGTAAGGACAGTGTGGAAGGCTCAGTTGCATATCGGGAGTGTTTCCATGAGACAATGAGGGGAAAATTCTCCAATCAGGTTTAGATAGGTCCGTGTGTCAAGGTTTAAAAAATGCAAATAATCAGTGGTCAAATATTGAACTCAAACTTCTCCCCAAAATTGGTCAAATATAGCAGTAACAACCTAGATCTTTCCGGGAAATAAGAGTCCCTACTGTTCCTCCTGACAGCCCCATGTTAGCTCTAGAAGTAGTTATCCTGGGATTCTAACCCAGAATTCTGGTTGGAAATCTTTAAGCATGTTACTTTATTAGCCTTCAGCAACACCTATCTTGGTTGTGGTTTCTCTGTTCTAATGTCCCCCATTTTCTGCTTCTGTTAGTTTTTAAAAAAAATTTTTTTATTAAGGAGTTGAGTTTTTCTGCAATCATAAATGCATATGATTATATATCATATCAAATATGATATGCTTGGTCCTACACCAAACTTACCCCTACATTGCCAACACTCCAGTCTCTTAATTCTATATTTTGCCCCCACAACGATATAAATTTTAGACTGAATATTCCAGATTAAATTATTACATAAGTATTTGACTTCTTGGTGGGGGGATGGTAAAGAGCATGGTACATTGTTGTCTCCCTAGATCCCTCTGTATTCTATGTATCTGTCCCCTCCCCTCCTCCTTTCCCCTCCCCTCCTCCTTTCCCCTCCATTGGCACATATTTATGGTTTCCCTAGACTATATGTTGCTATGCCTTTGCTGGGTCTAATACATGAGTTCGACAAATTTTCACCCAAACCTGGGTTTGCTCTAGCCTCCACAAATGAAGGGAAACATTTGGCACTTGACTCTCTGGGTTTGGCTAACTTCACTCAGCATGATTTCTTCCATTGCCATCCTTTTACGTTCAAAATTTTGTTTATAATAGCTGGGTAGATCTCCATTTTGTGTGTGTGTGTCTGTGTCTGTTTTTGGATCCATTCATCCACTGAGGGGCATCTGGGTTGATTCCACAATTTAGCTGTTGTAAATTGAGCTGCTACAAACATGGATATTGCTGTGTCACTGTAACGTGCTGATTCTGACTCCACTGGGAAAATATCCAGCAGAGGCTTAGCTGGATCATATGATGAATCCAATCCTAATTTTTTGAGGTGTCACCACACTGCTTTCCAGAGCAGCTGTACCAGTCTGCACTTTTGTCAACAGTGAGCTTTTGTTTCTATCTCCTCATAACTCCTCCAGCATGTTATTGTTTACATTTTTCATCTTTGCAAATCTGACTGGAGTGAGGTGAAATCCTAATGTATTTTTGAATTGCATTTCTCTGATTAATAGTGATTTTGAATACTTTCTCATGTGTTCATTGGCTTACTATATTTCCTCTGTTGAGAAGTTTCTGTTTAGCTCTCAGGCTCATTTAGTTGGATTGTTTGTGGTTTTGATATTAAATTTTTTGAGTGCTTTGTAAATTTCGGATATTAGTCCCATGTCAGGAATCACAGGCCATGATTATCTCCCATTCTGTATGTATTCTCTTGACTCATTGATTCTTGACTTTAATTCTTTCACTTTGGGAATTTTTTGAGAAAGTCATTGTCTATTCCCAAATGCTGAAGTGTTGGTCCTAATTTTTCTTCTAGCAATTGAATGATAACTTGTTTAATTCCTAGACACTTCATCCATTTTGGTTTGATTTTTGTGCAGGGTGAGAGATAAGGGTCTAATTTCAACTTTCTGCAAGTGGCTGTCCAGTTTGTCCAGTACCATTTGTTGAATAGGCTGTTTTTCCTCCATGTTATATTTGACCCCCTTTTGTCAAAGATCATATGTTTAAAGGTTTGTGGGCTTGTCCCAGAGTCTTCTATTCCATTGGTCTTTATTCCTATTTTGATACCAGTACCATGTGTTTTTTGTTACTACATTATTACAGCTCTGTGATATAGTTTTAGATCTGGTCTTGCAAAACTACCTGTTTCATCATTTACTTAGTAATATTTGGCTATTCTGGGTTTCTTGTTCCAAATAAATTTGAGAATTGCTTTTTCTGTAGTTGTAAAGAATGACTGATATCTTGATGGGGATTGCATTGAATCTGTATGGTGCTTTTGGCAGAATGGCCATTTTAATTACACTAATTCTGCCTAACTAAGAGCATGCAACATCTTTTTAGGTCTTCTTCAATTTCTGTCTTCAATGTTCAATAATTTTCATTGTAGAAGTCTTACTTCCCTTGTTAGAATAATTCACAAGTATTTTATTCTTGTTGAGGATATTGGGAATGGGATGGATTTCCTGATTTCTTCTTCTCCCCTATTGTTAGCATATAGGAAAGCTATTGATTTATGGGTGTTGATCTTGTAGCCTGCCACTTTGCTAAATCTGTTTATAAGCTCAAGCAGTGTGCTGGTGGACTTTCCTGGATCTTCCAGTTAAAGGATCATGCCATCAGCAAAAAGGAGTATTTTGACTTCCTTTCTTCCTATTCTTATCCCTTTGATTTTCTTCTCTTTACTCCAGTTAGGGTCTTTAGGAGTATATTGAATAAAAGTGGTGAGAGTGGGCAGCCTTGTTTTGTTCCTGAATTTAGTGGAAATGCTTGCAGATTTTCTCTATTTAGTATTATACTAGCTGGGGGTTTGTCATATATGGTCTTTACATGGTTTAGATAAGTTCCTTTGATCCCTATCTTCTCTAGAGTTTTGAGCATAAATGGGTGTTGGATGTTATTGAAGGCCGTTTGTGCATTAATTGAGATGAGCATTTGGTTTTGTACTGAATTCTGTTTATTGATTTGCATACGTGGAACCAGCCTTGTATCCCTTGAATGAAGCTAATTTGATCGTGATAAATTATCTTTTTGATGAGTTTTTGAACGTATGTTGTTAGAAGCTCATTAAAGATTTTTGTATCGATGCTCATTAGGGATATTGGTCTGTAGTTTACCTTTTTTTTGATGTGTCTTTGTTGGGTTTTGGTTGCCTCATAAAAAGTGTTTGAGAGAGTTCCCTCCTTTTCAATTTCTTGGAATAGCTTAATAAGGAGAGGGGTTAGTTCTTCCTCATAGGTATGTTAAAACTGCTGGGAATCCATCAGGTCCTGAATCTTTTCTTCTCTGAGAGGCTTTTAATTGCTATGGATTTCAATGCCTGTATTGGGCTATTTAGGATTTCAATATTGTTCTGCATCAGTTTAGGGACGTTATATATGTCTAGAAATTTGTCCATATCTTCTAGATTATCTAATTAAGAGGAGTATTGTTTTTCAAAATAGGTTCCGATAATCTGTTAGATTTCCATGGGGTCAGTAGTTATTCCCTTTTCATTGGTGATTTTGTTTTGCTTCAATTACTTCTTTCTTTTAGTCAGATTGGCTAGGGGGTCTGTCAATTTTATTTATTTATTTTTTGAAGAACCAGCTCTTTGTTTCATCAATTCTTTTTATTGTTTTCATTGTTGTTTTGAATTTCATTTTTTTTTTAAAGAGAAGGACAGTGTGAGAAAGAGACAGAAAGAAACAATTTTTATTGAGTTTTTCACATGGCTTTTGTTGCTCTCAGACTTGGTTGTGTATGTGGTGCTGGGGTTTGAACTCGTGTACTTGCACATGCCGGGCAAGCGCTGTAACCACCGAGCCACCACTCCAGCTCTAATTTCATTGATTTTTAACTCTGGTCTTGATTATTTGTCTTCTGCTGGCTTTGGAATTAGACTTTTCTTCCTTTTGTAGGGTTTTGAGGAGGAGCATAAGTTTATTTATTCAAGATCTCTCCTGGTTTTTAATGTACACACTCAGTGCTATAAATTTTTCCCTTAAGAATGCTTTCATGCTGTCCCAGAGGTTTTGATATGTTTTGTCTTCATTCTCATTTACTTCCAAGAATTTGATTTTCTTTTGTCATGTCTTCTTGGATCCATTCTTCATTTAATAGAGTATTATTCAGTGTCCATGTATATATGTGTTTTCTGTTATTTTTGCTGCTAATGCTAGGGTTATGGTGTCATGTCTGATAGGATACATTAAATAATATCTACTTTTTTATATTTAGTGTGATTTTCTTTGTGAACTAGAATATGATCTATTTTGGAGAAAGATCCATGTGCTGCTGAGAAGATATATTCAGCCAATTTGGGGTGGAATATTCTATGTCTGGTAAACCCATTTGATTTATGGAGTTGTTTAGGCTGGAGATCTCTTTATTGCTTGTTTGCTTTGATAAAGTGTCTATTGGTGATAGAGGAGTATTAAAGTCTCCCAGTATTATTGTGTTGAGTTTTATGTCATGGAGTAATTTATCCACATAGTGTTGGTGTTTGGAGAGTATATATTTACTATGGTTATATTTTCCTGTTGTATTGTTCCCTTTACTAGGGTATAGAGGCCTTCTATATCCCTTCTGATTATGTTTGGAATCAACTTTGTTGGACTTACGTAGTGCAACACAAACTTGCTTTCTTGGGTTTGTACACCTAGTAGGTTTTTTCGCCCTATCCTTTCACCCTCAATCTGTGGATGTCATTGGCTATGAAGTTGGTCTTTTGCAAGCAACATATTGGTGGATTTTGTTTTTAAATCTAGTCTGCTAATCTGTGTCTTTTAATTGGCTCATTGAGACTATTCACATTCAGTGTTAGAATATTTGTGATTGTGATTCAGTCATTATATTTTATTCATAACTTCTGTGCTGTCTTGGATATCTATTGATAGCATGTACCTTTATTGAATTTCTTCTGTTTGTAGGTTTTGAGGATTGTTTGTTCTTCTATCTCGAGTTTATCCTTGAGGATTCCTTGTAATATTCATTTTCTGCTCACGAATGCTGCAAGTTTGATCTTATCGTGAAATATTCTTATTTCCCCATTGAATTTGAAGCTGAGTTTTGCTGGGTACAGTATTCTTGGCTGCCTATTGTGGCCATTCAGACATGGAAAGATCTCCTTCCAAGATCATCTTCTAGAGTCTGAGCTGAATAGTCAGATGTGATCCTTATTGGTTTGCCTCTGAATGTGATTTGGAGTTTCTCTCCTGCAAGTTTTAATACTCTTTCCTTGATTTCCCTGTTATACATTTTGAATATGATGTGTCTTGGGGCAGTTCTCATTTGATTAGGCCTATTGGGTGTCTTACATGCTTCCTGGATGAGCATATGTGACCCAATTCTAATATGGGAAATATCTTCATTAACTATTTCATTGAGAATATTCTTTATGCCATTCATTTGCATTTCAATTTCATCTTGTATGCCAGTTACTTTGATTGTTTTTTTTCCCTGATTTTGTCTAAGACATTTTGAAAATTCTACTCATGTTCTGTGAGGTTTTTCTTTTTTTGTCATCTGTGTTCTCGGGCTTGCTCAGCCTATTCTCATTGTCAGAAGTTCTTCAAGAACTGAGGTTCTGTTTTCTATAGAATTTAATCTGTTAAATTCTTCCATTGTTACTCTGATGTGATTGACTTCAGGTTTGAGCTGTTACTTTTTCAGTATGTCTAATACTTTGATAGTTTTTCATCTCTTGAGTTTTCTCACTTAATCCCTTCATTAAATCTTTTTTTAGTTCATTGTTCCTTTATAGTAATCAGCTTGTTGATGATTTTTTTTTCTAGGTTTTCATCCTGTTCCCTGTCCACGGGCTCCTTGTTAGGGGAGTTGTGGGTTTGAGGCGAACTTTTTCTAGTTGGATTCCTCATCTTTGAAAGTCTTCTTCTGGGTCTTTGAATTGAGGTTTCCTGTGTGGAAGCAAGGCAGGTCTCCCAGTGTTCTTCCTGGCAGGTCAAAGGGTTGGGTCAACATCACCTCTCTGATGACCATCTTCTTCCAGAAAGATGCTTCTTCCTGGAAGCTCATTTTGCAGTACCTTTTGGATCTAGGTTTCAGAATTCAGCACTGGAACCTGGAGGGGTTGTGGGACAGCCTGTTTGTTGTGGGTATTTGTGATTCCTGGGGTTCTGGAGATGCAAGATAGGCTGGAAAGGGCCTGCCTGTATGCTGCACTGGGGCCAGGGATCATTTGTGGTGAGGATGGGTCCAATATTACTTTGAACCTGGCAGATATGCATGATGGCTGGGTGCGGGGTCCTGGGTACACTGCCTGCAGAGCCCAGGGCCGGGGATGGAGTCATAGACCTGCTTCACGGCAGGGGGGTGGGTTCCTGGTGAGGGGTCCTTGGGAGTGTCCTGTACGCCTGCCTGGTGCCAGGTCTGGAGGCCTGGGTGGGTCAGGCTTGGGTTGGAGTCCTCAGGGGTGTCCTTCATGCCTGCCAGGGCCAGGGCTGGAGGTCTGGACCTGGGCTGGCAGGGTCTGGGTGCAGGTTCCTCTAGTGTGTCCTCTATATTAGCTTTTAGTTTCCAGAAAATCTTCAAATTTTCTCATCTAGTCTTTTCTCCCTTCCTATTTCTTAGTTTTCTTATTAATTTTTACTCACTTCAATGGATTTTTTTTTTTGAGGAAGAATTGAATGCGTTTGTTCACTTAGCTATCTTATTTCAGAAGTTTGGATTACTTTTTAAGATAAATTTTAAAAACAATGTGAGAAATACAGGGAAGGATTAATGGAAATTATTCAAAACTTCTTGTCCTCCAAAGTTTGGCCAGAAGTGGATAGTTACTGAATCTGTTACTCAGGTAAATACTTCATATACAAAATGATGAATTCTAAATAATATTTAAAATGATTTAATCTGTCATAAAAGTGTGTTCACACATATGTGCACAATTTTGCAAGCTATTTCAAAATATTAACGGATGCTTTGAAACACCACCCTGTTGCATCCCATCCAGAAGGTGAATTATCACTTTGTCCAGCATGTCCATGGTTTATATGCTGCCTGCCTGTTAAGTCACCATGTAAGCATTTCAGGTTATCACAGTATCATAGTGCTTGTGTTCAAGCACTTTGTATCACTACTGTTTGCATCACTTTTACTTAATAATGGGAGCTACTATAGCATAAAACATGAAAATACAGATTAACACTTTTATGTGGTAATGTTGCAGTGAGTATAGAAAAGTATACTTGTAGGGGTCGTTGCCATCTGCATTCAATAAGGGTCTTGGAATGTTTTATGCATAGATAAGGCAGGACTACTGTACAATATGAATAAACCGAATTCAGCACCATATTAAAAGAATTATATACGATAATGAAATGGAATTTTTCCTAGAAATACAAAAGTGATTCAAATATGAAAAATCTATGTAGTAAACCACCTTGATAGAATTAAGGGAAAAAACCTCAATCATCAGTTAAATAAAAGCACTTTTTAAAAACATATGTCAAAATTTAATACCCTTTCATGATTAAAAAAAAAAAAAGACCCAGGAAACTAGGAATGACTATGGTATTTATGAAGAATCCATAGATAATGTCATATCAAATAGTTGAAGACAGAAAACTTTTTATCTAAGATCAGGAATAAGACAAGGATGCTTGTTTTTACCGTTTGTCCTCAACGTTGTATTAAAAGTTCTAACTGGAGTAATTGGGCAAGAAAAAGGAAAAGCATTCATACTTGGAAAGAATTAAACTATTTCTATTTTCAGATGAATTGGTCCTATATGTGGAAAATCATAACAAATTCAGAAAAATTTAGTAGAGCTAATAAACAAATTCAGCAATTTCAGGATATAAGAAATGTAACGTGATGCAAAAATACTTCGTAGTTTTACACACCAGCATGCTGAAAATCATCTGAAAAGGAAAGTAAGAAAACTTCCACTTACCATAAAATTAAAAAAAATTCTTAGGAATAAGTTTAAATAAGGAGGTAGAGTACTGGTACACTGAAAACTACAAACATCATTGGGTATAGTTGATAATGTATCTGAAGGCAAATTGGGATTTTTAGAATCAGATGTGAATTAGGACTCCTGCTGAAGAAATCTAAAACCATGCAGGCATTCAGAATTTAGGTTATAGATATAGTAATTAGATATTAGGGAAAAGCAAAATATTATGTAAAAAAATCAAACTAGTTGGACACCTTATCATAACTAGATAATGAAGTGCTAGTAGGTAAAACAGTTATTTTAGTCTTGAGAGATAGATCATCCATAGGTCCCAGAAAGGAAATAGCTGAACTTCATTTTAAAGCAAGTTTTTGATATAGGATGATACTTCTCATAAGCTTCCAATGATTTAAAAAACAGTGGCAAGTTTTGACTTGTGAAACTCATTGGTGGAAGTAGCAAATGATGACTCAACAACACAGGAGGGAGTGTGCCTACAGTAGGTAAAGCCATACACAATGTGATCCTATATTATATGTCCATTTGATTCTTTGTAGGAGTTTATATGAGACAGAAGTTAAGTATCTGACAGGTATTTCTCAAGTAGATGATTATTTCTAATTACACATTTAAATATTTTGTTATTTCATCCCAGAAAGGAGCAATTTTCACTGATGTTTGATTGTTCAAGATAACTTTCAGAAAACAATGTGAGTGGTTTTCTAATTTTTAATCTGTCACCCATCCTTAAAATCATTCACATATTTTTGAAATATATCCATTTTATTACTGGCATATTGTTCATAATTTTTTTTGATTTCTGTAAGTATAGTAGTGAGGTCCATGTGTGTAACCAAAAAGATGTTAAGTATTCCTCTGACTGTAGGAAGTGTGGAATGTTTGCTTCACCACATAATGCTCAAGTTCATCTGTCCTTCCACGTTTCAGGCCATACTGCCTCCTCTGCATCACTGCTCTTTCACTTGGGTATGATTATTAAGTGGTTTTGTATAGTCAGTGTAAGAAACTGAGTCTTTTTTGTCATGTCCATGAATTTATTACCATTTTTATTTCTAGGTCTATTTTTCCTATTTGGTTATTTTTAAAAGATATTTTATAAGGAGGGCTTTTCTTTTTTCATGCTGGTGATCAAACCCATGGCCTCGTATATGCCTGGCAAACACTCTACCACTGTGCTATATTCCTAGCACACGTTTTAATGCTCATTATGGGTTATATTTTCCTGCTGCTTTGCAAGTCTAACAATTTTTCAATAAGTTGACAGTGTGCCTTTTACTCTGCTGGGTACTTGTGTTAGTCAGATTTCATTGCTTAGTCAGATTTCATTTCATTTATTGACAAAATATCTGAGAAAAATAGCTTAAAGGAGGAAACATTCATTTTGGCTCACAGCTTTAGAAGTTTCAGTTCATAGTCAACTGTATCCATTGCTTTGGGCCTGAGTTGCAGCAGAATATCATGGAGGAAGGGCATTGTGGAGGAAAGCTACTTTCCTCATGATAGCCATAAAGCAGAAAGAGATGGATTGGAAATAAGATATACCGTTCTGGGGTTGGGGATTTAGGTCAGTGGCAGAGCGCTTGCCTAGAATGTGCAAGGCCCTGAGTTCGGTCCTCAGCCCTTTAAAAAAAAAAAAAAATACTATTCAAAGGCACACCTCCAATGATCTTTGTCTTCCAATAGGCCTCATCCTCTAAAGTTTCCACAACTTTCTAACAGCACCATCATCTGGGGACCAAACCTTCATCACATAAGCTTTTGGAGGACATTACAGATTTAAACTATAATAGTACTAAAAGTTTTTTTATTCCTACTAATGTTCTTCAGCTTTTCCTTCAGACTATGATAAAGTTATTTGGAAATATAGTTTGATCTTTCTAAACCTTAGTTTTAGGCTTCATTAGGTAGGAATGGAGAAGTGTTTAAGTTAGGGCTAATTCTGCCCTGCTACTGGGGCAATATGAGTACTCTGTCTACTGCTCTGAATTGCAAAATTTCTCACTATGGCTGATGGGAACATGTAATATTTCTGACACTGCTTGAATCTGGAAGATTAGTCCTCTGCTTCTTTCAGATGATTTCCCCATCTGCCTCAGGCAATTTGGTCACATAATAATGCTAATCATTATCCAGTGGAAGACTGGAGGGATCCCTGAATATCTCCCTCTTTGTGCATCTCTCAGTTGGTGTCTCCTTTATTAACCCTAGCTACCTGGCTTATCTAGACTTTCAGCTTCATCTCTTCAACTCAAGGAGACCGTAAAATCCTGTCTGGATTTTTCCTTTCCTGTACTACAGCCATTCTTTAGGCAGTACCTAGGGCATCCAAAGGGCTCACTTTCTTTCCCTTAGGGATTACTGTCCTGTAGTGATAAAGGTCAAATGTTCAGAAATCATTGTTTCATGTATCTTTGTCAGTTTTTAATGTAGCTTCACACGGTGCCTACTCCATGAAGGTTGGGAGCAGAAGTGGAACTTATATTTAGTAGGAGGAAAATAAACTAATAAAAAGATGAATATAAATTCACATTTGGGAAAGTGTTCAGGGAAGACATCTCTGAGCATACTCTTTAAGCTGGAGACCTGAATGATCAAAAGGATATGAAGGAACGGAATTCTGGCATAGGGTAAAAATGTGGCTAGTGCAAATGCTCTAAATCTAGAATTAATGATTTGACTCTACCCTGTCTTTTTAACATCATCATTGTAATGGCCTTGTTATTACCCTGGTATTTAGACAACCTAAGCTCTTTTCAATCCCTATTTATGCCTCTGCTTTTCCTTCTGTTCATTCTAACCTCCTATATTAAAATGACTAATTCATCTATTTCTGCCTCTGGACATCTTATCCCCTTGTTAGGTAAGACTAGTTGCCATCTTCTTCATGGAATTTTCGTAGATAATCTCAGAGCTGAGATATTTTTCCTCAGAAAACCTATATCGCTTTTATTTTTTCATACCCAGAATCCTAAACATTCAATGCTCTAAATCCCCTGGAAAAATACCCAAGAGAGGAATAGCAGGATCATATGGTGGGCTCATCCCTAGGTTTTTTTTTTTTTTTTAAAGAGAGA
>PVKS010018722.1:0-39610 GCA_004027875.1 Aplodontia rufa | reverse complement strand
GTCTGTCCCTGCTCATGGCAGTATGCAGTGATTTCCCCGTCTGAGCAATCTGTCCCTGCTCATAGCAGTATGCTGCAATCCCCTGCTCTCAGGCAGTAGCTAGGCTGTCACTTACCGACTTAATGTTATCCGTTTAAAGATTCCCTGTCAGGGCCACCATTTTGTCGCGTTCGACTGGCGAAGCAACAAACGACCACCGTGGTTTCTTCAAGATGTCTCTGTTTATTAGCCAGTGCATGCAGTTTATATAGGCAAAAATTCCTTAGTTTTCCACATACATCAAAGGTTACAAGCAAGTTACAATTTACCAGACCACCATCAATAACTCGAAGAGAATCCACAAAGAGAGATGGGCATCAACCATGAAGGAATGTGCACCTGGGTTCGGGCGACGGTCAGTCTACAAAAAAAAGGTAATCAATCTTCTCTGGATTGACCTTTAAGTAGCCTTCCAGGAATGGACCTGCTTAGAGGCACGTACTTTTACGTCAGACCTGTTAACTCCCCACAGTTTTGGTGTTCAGTTGTTTGAGTTCTTTGTGTATTCTGGATATGAGCTCTTTGTTAGGTGTAGCAGGTAAAGATTTTCTCCCATTCTATAGGTTCTCTCGTGACACTCTGGATGAATTCTTTAGCTGGGTAGAAGCTTTTTAGTTTAGTGGCATCCCATTCATTTATTCTTGGCTTTAATTCTTGGGCTATGAGAGTCTTGTTAAGAAAGGCGGTGCCAACACCTATGTTGTGCTGTGTTGATCCTATTTTTTCTTCAAGAAATATTTGCTGGTTTAATTTCCAGATCTTTGAAAATTTTTGTTTTGATTCTTGTACATGGTGAGAGAGAAGGATCTAATTTCAGTTGCCTGCATATGGCTGTCCAGTTTGTCCAGTGCCATTTGTTGAACAGGCTGTCCTTCTTCCACACTATGCTTTTGTATGCGTTTGTGCCCATTGTCAAATATCAGATGATTAATGATTTGAGAGTTTTTCTCAGTATCTTTTATTCTGTTCTATTGGTCTTCTTTTCTGTTTTGATACCAATACCATGCTGGGTTTTTTTTTTTTTTTGTTTTGTTTTTACTATAGCCTTATATTGTAATTTCAGGTCAGGAATTGTGACACCTCCTGCTTCTTCTTTTTTCCTTAGTAATGTTTTCTCTATTCTGGGTCTTCTGTTATTCCAAATGAATTTGTGAATTGAAATTTCTATACCCGTGAAGAATGTCATTGGTATCTTGATGGGGATTGTATTGAATCTGTAGGGCTTTCCATAGAATGGCCATTTTGATTATATTGATTATAAATATTCCAAGAACATAGAATATTTTTCCATCTACTCAGGTCTTCTGTAATTTCTTTTTCTAATATCTGATAGTTTTCATTGTAGAGGTCCTTAATATCCTTTGTTAGATTGATGCCCAAGTATTTTATTCTTTTTGAGGATATTGCGAATAGGAAGGATTTCCTGATTTCTTCTTCCATGGAATTGTTGCTGTTGTACAGGAAAGCTAATGATTTATGAGTGTTGATCTTATAACCATTCACTTTGCTGAAATCATTTATAAGCTCTAGCAGTCTTCTGGTAGAGCTTAATGGGTCTTCTAGGTATAGGATCACGTCATCAGCAAATAAAGACATTTTGACTTCCTCTTTTCCTATTCAAATTCCTTTGATTTCCTTCTCTTGTCTGATAGTTCTGGCTAGGATATCAAGGACTATATTGAATAAAACTGGTGACTTTCTTCCTTGTCTTATTCTGTAATTCAGTGGAAATGTTTCAGTCTTTCTCCATTAAGCACAATGTTGGCTATGGATCTGTTGTAAGTGGATCTTACATAGTTAAAGTGTCTTCCCTTGAACCCTATCTTCTCTAGGGTTTTGAGCATAAAAGGGTGTTGAATTTTATCAAGGCCACTTCTGCATCAATTGAGATGATTATATGTTTTTATTTTTAATTCTGTTTAAGTGGTGAATTACTTTTACTGATTTGCATAGGTTGAACCAGCCTTGTATTCCTGGAATGAAGCCCACTTGATCATGATTTGGGATGGAATATTCTGTAAACGTGTAGCTCTTATAGAAATTGAAATTGTTCTTATCTCTTTCCTTAAATCCACTTTTAATTCTTTGATTGAATTACTAATCAGATTGTTCATATATTTTTTTAGGCTTGCAACTAGGATCCTGACCATGGACTCCTTGGAGGGTGAGCTGTGGAATTGAGGTGGAGGATTTTTTTCCCTTTTTACTTATTGTCAGTTACAGGGAGTGGTGGCTTGAAATCCATTACAGAATGATTCTCTTTGGAGGTTTAGTTGTTGAAATTGGAGTTTTTAATCTCTTTGCTTAGTTTCGGTACAATTTGGGTAGTACAATCCAATGGCAGACTCCCTAATATGTGAATTATTGAGGATCTTTATGCTTTCCAATACGTCAGGAGATAGGGGGTAGGAGTCAATATGTGCAGCCAATACATACTACAGACAGTGCCAACTGTAGCTGTTGGAGCGTTGATTAGCACCTATAAGAGAAATTGAATTACCAGTTTTCTTCCATGAGAGTTCTCAATTATACTTTGTTAAAAAGCAAACACCACTTTTCAAGTATGGCATTCACTTCAGTTTACCAGGATCTCTTTAGGTGAGGAAAAGAAGTCTAGAAAGCAAAGAGAATGAGGTAGGAAGGTAGGATGGAACTTGTGAATTTGGAGAGACAGATACAAAGTAAAGGAGATGATGTAGGCTATTCTGCTAAAAGTAAGGTAATGATAGAAATGGGATGAGAATGGGGTAGTGACCTTGAAGGAAGATAAGAGAGATCAGAATACAGTTTAGGAATTGACAGAGTAAAAGGAAGAAGTGGGTAGTAGAGACTGGGGGTCTTTTCAGCCCAAAGAGACTAAGCACTAGATTGCAATATCGCAGACTGCCACCAATCACACCCTGCAATATGGACACAGCACAGATAGACCAAATAAACAAACAAAAACTACAGCAACAATAAATAATAAATAATACACCTAGGACCACCAATTCCAAGAACAACAACAACAACAAAAAAGGAGTTGGGACAGTTATGAATTATTACCACTGAAATCAAAATATACAGTTGAGGTATGTGTTCATATCTATCTGACTTCTAGGTGGAGTCACATCCCAGTTGAGTTTGTTGGAGGGATTGAATTTTGGTGATCTCAGCTGAGAGCCAGATTCCCAGGAGGCCTCCTAGTAATTTTCTCCTGTGTATGGGTTTCAAACATTCACTGTCCCTGATTTCTGTGAGAAGAGCGGTTAGGGCCAGCCAGTTCGCACTCTTGGGCAATTTAGTACCTGCCTGCTCAAACTCTTGTTCCAGTTCAGCTGGGGACCCAGGAGCCACTGGAAGTCTTGTGGATCCTGATGCAGCTGTAAGGGACTCTTGCTGTTCCAAGGAAAGTGGTCCGGCCTGAACTGAGCTCTCCTGCAATCATTTTTGCCCAACTCTTGAGTGTCTTGTCCCCACTTGTCCCAAGAGATGATGAAAGTGTCAGTCACAGCTCCAGCAAGATGGGGCAGGTGGGAAGGAGACATAAACCTAGCCAGACCAGCATCTGTGGAAGTCTCAAATGCTACCAAAATGGGACGTGGAGAATCAGTCCCACTTGGAGCACTCAGGACCTATCAGACTGCTTCTGCTCACAGAATTCAGGGTCTCGCAGAAAGGCACTGCTCCCATCATTGGCATCCCACTTCCAAGGAGAGATTTTTTTCATTCAGCTATGCTGCTGATCACCATCTACAAGAATTCCTTTGTTCTATTTCTGTTTTTAAATTGTATATAATACTAGCATCTAATTCGTAGGACTGTAATAAAATTGATGAGATTAGTTTATGCAAAAACACACAGAAAGGAACTTGGCATATCAAAGTTTAGTGAATGCATATTATTATTGTCATTATTATTTATGAGAGATACTCACATTAATAAAGCAAGGTGAAATAAAACTAGAGTGTGATTTCATTTCCTATTCAACTGATTGGGAAATTTTAAAAATAAATGTGCAGCAATACTCTTAATATTGTAAATTCATATGAGATTAAAACTTAGCATAACCCCTTTGGAAAAAGACCACAAATGAAACCAATAAGTTTATTGAAACCAAACATCAGTGACAACATCAGAAATAAGATTTTCTCCCCCATATACTTAAAACCAATAATCCAATAAAAGAAAAATACAAATAGAAGCTTCAGACTTTCTAGAAGCCAAAAAATAGCATTATAGTGTAATTTATTGGATAATGCTAAAGGGCTCATATGAGGATCTATAGCTTCAAATAACTAGATCAACAGAAATTAATAAAATCATCTATATGCTGATGACTTCTACATTTATTTCTCTAATGTAAATGCTCTGTATGACCTATCAACCTATAATATACAATCTCATACTTGGCATATACACATCATCAATAATGACTCTTCATTCCTATCATTACTATAACTAATATTATCAAAACCTTTTTCCTAACACAAGTTCTTCCTGCAAGTTTGCTGTCTGTTATGGTTTAAATGTGAGGTGTCCCCCCAAAATCTCATGTTTGACAATGTAAGAAGGTGAGGGTGAAATGATTGGGTTATAAGAGCCTTAACCCAAGAAGTGATTTAATCCCCTGGTATGGATCAATTAGAAACTAGAAGGCAGGTTGAGCATGGCTGGAGAAGGTGGGTCATTGGGGGCATTTGTAACTGATGAGAGGAATCACTCTCTGCTTCCTGAACCCATGACTTGACCTGCTTCTTCCACCATAAGTTCAGCCTCACCTCGAGCCCAAAGAATGGAGCCAGCCTTCTATGAACTATCATCTCTGAAACTGTGAGCCCCTAAATAAACTTTTCCTCCTAAAATTGTTTTGTCACATCTTCAGAAAAGCTGATAAAAGTACCATCTCACACAGCATACAAAAGTAACATTTCTTCCAAGTACTCAAGCCTTGAATCCTATTTCTCATACTCTACGTCCATCAGCAATCTAAGTTGGCTCTGGTTTCAAAACACATCTGCAATTTGATGGCTTCTCAATACCACCACTGTTGTTCTTGTGGTATACAGATGCCACCATAATTTAGTTCTGGATTGTCCCCCAAAGACTCACATGCTAAAAGTTTGATTGCTACACCTTTATGCTCTTGGTAGTTTATTAAACCTTTGGATAGGAGCCTACTGAAAGGATTACATCACTGATGTTCTGCCATTGGAAGTATTAGCACCCTGGCCTCTTGCTCTGTTTCTTTGCTTCATGTCCACATGGGGTAAACAGCTTTGCTCAACCATCTACTCCCTGCCATAATATTCTGTCCTCACATAGGCCCAAAAAGTGGAGAATTCAACTAAACATGGTCTGAAAATTCTGAAATCTTCAGTCAAATTAAAACTTTCCTCTATTTACGTCAATTTTCTCAGGTCTTTTTTCACAGTCATGTAAAATTGATTAAAATGGCAGGGATACTATTTTTTTTGTCTGGAATTTTGCATATTTTCCTCATGGGTCTTTTTGCTTTTTCCATGTCCTTAGTCCCTTACTCTATTAGTATAGGGAAAGCATGATCTTGTAACAATGTAGAATTGATTATTACTCTCCTTTGCTCTAAACCCTCCAATGGCTTGTAAGAAAAGGCCAAACTCTTTAGCGGGCTTTCCATGCTTATTATCATCTCTTAGATCCCACATTTTCTGACTCTCTCCACCTCATTCATGCTCTTTGAAATACAAGCCTCTCTTTATCACCTCCTGGTGGTCTCAAGGATCTTCCGTTGTCTATTTCTTCTTGCCTTCTATCAGCATGGCTAATTCACTCACTTCCTTCAATCTTTTAAGTAACAATCATATTTTCAATGAGGACATAACGAACACTTTAACTAAATGTACTAAAACCCCAAATCCCCAATTTTTTTATATCATTGTCCTTTGTTGAATTTTCTCCCTAACATTAATCCTTAAACATTTTCTCACATACTTAACTTCTTTTCTTTATTCATTGATTATCTTCATCACCAGAAGGTCAGTTCCTTGTGATCAGGAGACCTCTGTGCTCTTTTCAATAATCTCCATTTTTCTTAACTATTTCTTCAGGAATTTCAATCAAAGTTTTTGGCTTATTCTGTAAATGTGTTCAGACATTTGAGAGTGTACCTCATAAAAATGTATAATTATGATGTGTTGATTAAAATTTTTTATAAATGCTTAAGGAAATGGAATCCAAACTATCCTGAATTGATCATTTCATGATGCATATATGCATTGAATTATAACACTGTACCCCCAAAGTACGTACATTTTAAAATATTTTTTGTATTCCACTGTTTTCTTTTGTATTGTATTAATCATGAAATTTATGGAAAATTAGTCTCACATAATATTCTGTTTTCTTTTAGGTTTTTGCTATTGTAAATACAGACATTGGTAAAGGTAGTGCCTGGAATATGATACATACTCACAGGACGCATGTTGAATGAGTCAATGAATGAATTACATGTGTATATAAATATTAAAAACAAGTAAATGTAAATAATTTATAATTCAGAGATAGCCATGAGTATGACTTAAATACAAGGAAATACAGAAAATCATGAGCAAAAATCATAGCAGTAACTACCTGTCAGGGTGAGACAAAGGAATACAAATGTTAACTCATAGGATTTCAAATATAGTAGTAATAAACTTGCCTTAAGATGGGCAGTATGTGCATCGAGTTCATTATTAGTAACATAATTTATAGTATATATATATATATATATATATATATATATATATAAAACACTAAGATTTTGGTAGTAAAAATAAACATGATGAACAGAACTCTGGGAAAGAAATCCAATTAAAGATCATTTTAATGATATCAACTCTTCTTCTCCATATGCATGGGGTGATTCAACCTCAATAATAACAGCCATTTCAGTACACTGTGCACAAAGATAGGCTAAAAGGAAAAAACATACATGAGGCTTAAAAATGATATATAGATTTGTATAAGCAATACTAAATTTCAAATACAAATTAATACGCATATATAGGCATATTTTTTATTTCTGTATATTTTAAATATTCATGAATACACCTCCACAAATGATAGACATTTATGGAAAGCAACATACATTAAATGTATTTATATGATATACATATTTTATATGAATATTAGAAGTGACATAATATTTGTTTAATGCCATAAAGTTACTCCTTTCAGTTGTATGATAAATAATACTCTTTTTAAACCAATTTCCTCATAAGAATATTAAAGTCAAGAAGACACTATAGACCTAAATTTTCTTTCCAAAATAGAAAAGTTAAATTGTATAAAACATTAAGTCTAAGTAATGATATATCTACAATGCTCCTTAATAGTACAAGGACTTTAAGAAACTGATTTTTAGTAATATGTGTGGAGTTTATTCTTTACAGTTAGGTAGATTTCAAGACAAACAAATGATAATGTGATTTATGCAAATTACTTGATTTAGCTTTGATCAATTTGCTTCAGCAATTTAAGCCATTAATTTGATTAGCTCAAAATGTTTTCCTTTACTTGGATTTATGATAACTCTAAATTTGTTCCCCACTGAAAAAATGACTTCAGTGATTGGTAAACCACCATGAGAACTGTTTTTTCAGTTTTGGGGAGATTCACTTTTAGTTGGCTTTACAATCAAGTGAATTCCTGTGTTGTGTTATGGTGTGGATCTGCAATGTCCCCCAAAGGCTCATGTATTGAAGGTTTGTTCACCAATGCAGCAATGTTCAGATGTAAATTTTAGGAAGTGATTGGGACCTTAGTGATGGATTAATAATCTGAAAGTATAATTGGGAGGTATAAGAGATGGAATCTAAATGAAGTAACGGTTGCTTTGTTTCATACCCTCAAGGACTATATCTTATTCCCAGTCCTTTCCCCTCTTCTCTCTCTCTCTCTCCTTCCCTCCTTCCATCCTGTTTGCCATGGAGCTGAATAGTAGTTTTCCTCCACTGTACCCTTCTTCCTTGATATTCTGCCTCATATCAGGCCCAAAACAATGCAACTAGCCAACAAACTATGGACTGACACTTCTGAAATCATGAGTCAAAATAAATCTTATGTCCTCTCAGTTGTTTTTCTCAGGTTCACGTCACAGCTAACACGGATTATGTGAGTGCAGCTCTTGACTTTCAACTTCCTCTATATACATTGCACAGCTTATCAGTCACGTAATATAATCAATACTATAGCTATAAAATCATAATGCATAAAGACTTCCACCTTCCCTTGGAAAAAGGAATTTAACTTACTATGTCTGAAATAAAAAGTAAAAGAAATTTTTTTTCATGAAGTTATGGGTCATAAATATACAACATTTTGGGTGAGTACTGGAAGTCTTTCATAAAGAGAAAAAGGCTAAAAGAAGAATGATAAACTGGCCTTTTGTCTAATTTGTTGAATAATAAAATTCAATAAATATATTGAATTTTATTATATATTGAAGTATAGAGTTTTCATTGATAGTTGGATAAGAACTTTAATTGGAAATGTGACAGGATCACCAAGGTACTGATCAGCAGTTCCCAATTTATGAATTGTCACTTTTGTCCTGTAATTATGTGATATAAAGACTCAGAAAAAAGAGGAGATTCCAGTCAGTGTTATGAGTAATTCAGAACCTGAACCCCCCAAATGATTTCAAAGTAAGTTCAGAACCATTGTTTTTGAAAGGAGTAATATCAAGTGCTTTAACAAAAATTAACTGCCTTTTTCACTTTTTCCCTTCTGTTTCATTTCCCGGAGCTCATGTCTTTGTTCATTATTTTGCTTTTAATGGCAAGGACATTGTCATTAACTCTCTCCTCATAAGACTCATTATGAGCTCGTTCCCTATTTTGTCTATTCTCTGAACATGTAGTATCTGAGATCTGCACAACAGAATTTTTACAAGTCACTAAGTAATGAAGACAAAAACGAGGGAAATAAGCACAATGATAGGAAATAAGTCAGTGGAGAAGAGAAATTTTGTATTGGAAAGTTCCTGATAGGTTTTTGAAGATGCGACCTTACCAGATAAATGACTCCCTGATGATTTCTAGAACCCATTATCTCTGATAAACACAACCTACACAGCCAGCCAGTTAAAACAAAACTGCCTGGTGGTTCTTTGCCACTATTTAAAGATTTATGCCCTAAAAGGTAAATATTTTAGCATATTGACTGAGTCATTAGGTATCTATTCTACCAACTAATAATCACTTTTCCTGAGCTTATTCAAAATGATCCTTTGAAATGTCACTAAAGTCATTTAGCTAATTTCAAATTATATTTTTCAAATAATCCTTGTAATACATCTTCTATGAGTTTTAACCTAAACTCTAATTGACTCAAATAAAGTGATTCAGTACCTAATCATTTGTGTTTTTGTTGTTCTATTTCTAGAGGACGATTATAATAACTTTTACAATGTACAACATAATATAAATTATAAAACAAAAGTTTTTGTATTTTCAGATTATATGCATTTTGCTTTAGATTATTTCATAGTCCCTTTTCTTAAAATTAACCTTTTTCCTTCTCTGAACCCCCAGCCCATATCTCTAGTTAAGAATTAACCAGTTAAATGAGTGTGTAAATAAAATAGTATTAATGACATGTCACATATGTATATGTATGCATATATGTACATACATATATAAACATATATGTAAAAACATATATTTGGACAGAAAACATCATCCTTTGCAAACTTTCAAAGAATGTAGAGCAAAATCTTCTATTATTTATGCATTTTTGCATGTATACATGCACATTCATATATACATAATCCACTGAACTCAACTGCAGGTATATTTTTGGCTGGAGTATGGGGAGAGGCAACAGGTTAATTTTAAAGAAACTTTGAGTAAGTGTAGTGAACATCAAATCAATAGTCAACATCAAATTTGGGGGACTAGACATCCATAGTTTCAACAGCTCTTTATGATAGTAGTAGAGTGATCGCTAAAATGGCTGAAATGACCTGTTGTGATTCTCTGGAAATGTGAATTTTAAACTCTTCACATGAAGACATGTGAGGAAAAAAAGCAGTTGGGGTAGAGGAAAAGAGACCATATGAAGGAGATATAAGTGGTTGCCTACAAGGTGGCAAACCCCAAGAAACAAAGATGTCTAGTTGATTCTGAGTTGTATATAACACTTGAAAAACCCTAGACAAAGCAGAACTCTTTAACTGATCATAGACAAATAACCATCCCACCAAAATAATGACCTAAATATATGGTCAATGAATTCAGGAAATAAGCACTGGGGTGGTTTGCTGTGGAATATTTAGGTGACTAACTGAAAATACAGATAGTTGTGGAGAGTCTCTTAATTGTCTATCCCAGTACCTATAAACAGTTTACTCTTTGAAACCAGAAAACTGGTATTTAATTAGTAGCCACCACGCAAAATAGAAGTCTACGTTTGCCCGCCTCCATTTCAACTAAAAGTTAACCATTTAAGAAAATGTCAGTAAGACATGAAAGGGAAAAATTTTAAGATATTCTTGTGAAATCTGCTTTAATAGAAGTGTTTAAACTTTTCAATTCTTGGGGTTGAGGTGTTGGCTCAGTGGTTGGAGCACTTGCCTGGCAAGAGCAAGGCCCTGGGGTTAAACCCCAACACCACATACACAACTATGTGTAAGAAAAATAAAGGCCAGCTGGAAAAATAAATGTATTCTCTCTTTCTCTCTCTTTAACTCTCTCCACCTGAGGAAAAATCTTTCATTTTTCAATTTCTCTGAATACGATTTTTATAACTGGAATTCTAATAGCCATCTTGGACCGTGAAATATCCTTGAAGATGAAAACCATGTGTTCAGAATAATGGAGTGAACACTGGATGGCTAGATTTCTTATTTTATCTAGAAGCAGCAACTCACTCCATTAACATCAATTCCAAGATTCTTTGCACAAAATAAGTAATTTACAGTATAAATAAGCCATTATTATAAAGTTTTTGTGCATGTGACTCCTGCCCTATGTCATTAATAAACACTTTTAACAATAAAATAAAAGAATACTTGCAAATCAATAATTAAAAGACTAACAAAGCATTGAAATCTATTGTCAAATATATATTGGCAATATAAAGATATAAAGGCAATGCATAGAAAATAAAAAAGTGAATGGCTATGATAGACTGAAAATGATGTCCTTGATTCATTGATTTTCAAAGAAACAAAGCAGTGATGGAATAGTCATACTTATTAAACAGCTAAATATTTTAGATCTCATAATATGAAATATTGGTCGGTCTAGAAAGCCAACATCATCCTTATAGACTTCCTAAGAAACTATAGTGCTACTTGGTTTAGCAATTTGACGATATCTAATGAAACTGAAATCATTCATTAGCTTTACAATCTGCAATTCCATTTGAAGCACTATTCATCTATTAAAAATCTTTGAAAATCTTGCATGAGCTCTTGTTTGCTAAATAAAATATCTTACAAAAGAACCAAGAATTCCCTAGGTTGACTTCAGAGCGGGGACAAAAAAAAAAAAAAAAATACAAGATAATCCTAGAGCAAATTGTGGTACCAGAGAGTAAGGGAAAATATTTTAAAAATAAAAAGAAAGGCAGAGGGCATATTACTTTTAAATTAAAAGAAAAAAATCTGAAAAACAAAAATTGACCTGAAAGAGCTCCAAATGATCAATTCAGTAAAATTTAGATGGTAAAAATAACCATGTATTAGATTATAACTGTAATGCAACAAAATTTCCAATATCGAAGAGTCAAATACCATTACAAGTAAATAAATGAATAAAACATGATAAAAGTAGAAAGGCAAGCCTGCCCTATAACAGGAATTCCTATTAATTAATAAGTAAGTACAAAGAAATAGAAAATCATCATCAAGAAAGACCATAATATTTTTTTGCCAGCAAAATCCATTCATATGTGCTAAAAAATTAGTGAGTGAAAGTTTGAAAAGAAACGGGATGCTTACCTTATCTAAGAAAATCCCTTCTAAGATGTTGATTAACAAGGCGGTATTGTAGCATTACTTCTTAGAAACTTGGCAAATACCACCTTCAACAAGAGATAAAGGCATCGCTGAAGGAAAATGACAATATAAATCTCCTGAACTAAGACAACATTGAAGGGCAGAACTCTTCAACAGTATGCTGGCCAAAAATGTAAAGTCTTGATTTAACTGTGAGTAAACACCATAAACCCCCTTGCTGTGGGACATCCTACTAAATAGGCAGTTGACAATCTAAGAATGTTTCAAGGTTATGAAAGAAAAAGTAATTTTGAGAAATTGTCACAGATTAGATACTAAGGGAATATGAAAGTTATACCTAATAAGAAGTCCTGGACTGAATCTTGGTAAAGACAAAGTACTTCAGTGGAAATGCTCTAGAAATGGAAAAACTACCATAGTTTGTTACTAATGTGTTGATGTTAATTATTTGGCTTTGATCATTTTAGTGTGGTCAGGAAAGGAATAAACATTAGGGAAATTTGAGTGAAGTATAAATAATTCTCTGTACAATTTTTGTAACTTTCCTGAAAATACGAAGCTAATCTGAGTAGTAAGGTTAAAATTTATTTTTGCAAATGACAGCAAAAATATGAGCTTTTTCATCTAAGTGATGACTGCCATCAGAAACAACTTACGTAGTCATCAGTGGTTAACTGGTTATATGATAAAGTCTATTCATACAATGAAATGTAGTACTTAAACTGAATTAATTTAAGTATACAAATAACAAGATGATTAATTAATCTCTAAATCAGAGTTCACTTCATGCCTAAATTATTAGATTGTTCTATATTATTTAGGTAAAATTAGAAATATACAGAAATACTTTATGTGGATTGATATACACACAAAATAAAATAGATGACATGAAGGTGAAATATAAAAATCAACTTTAAGATAATGTATATATCAAGGAACAGAGAAGAATGGGATGTTTGAAAGGTACAAAAAGTTTTCAACTTTTTTTTCTTTTTTTTTCTTTTTTCAAGCGTAGTAGACAAGTTTTATTATAGCACAGAAAGTAAAGCATAGGGAAAGAAAGTGAAGCATAGGGAAAAGAGCAGACTTCCCCCAGAGTCGGGGAAGGGTACAGAGCCCTCAACTTATTTTTAAATATCTATTTTTAATTAAAAATCTGAACCAAATATTGCAAAATGCTAAGATCTGTTGAGAGTTGGATTTAGGGTATACAGACATTTTTATTTTTATTATTTTCACACTTTTATAAATGTTTCAAAACATCATAAATTAAGTAAATAACATTCATAAGAAAATTGCTTTGAATTTTGAAGTCTATGAGATCATGAGGGCTGGAGCAGTGGCTCGGAGGTTACTGCACTTGCCTGTCATGCATGAGGACATAGGTTTGAACCCCAGCACCACATACACAGTGAAGGGTTGGAGCAATGAAAGCCACATGAAAAATTAAATAAAGTTGATTGTCTGTCTCTATATATAACTGTACCTCTCTCTCTTAAAAAAAAAAAAGAGTAAGAGTCCATGAATGTGCTGGTAGAGTTTACTGAACAGCATGTGGGATAATGTATAGAGTTAACAAAGTGAGAAGAGAAACAGTGTCCATTGGAAATAGGAAACACAGGATTGAACCTCATGAAAAATACAAGAGACAGAGGAGAAAAATGACATAATTATCTGCACAAAAAAGAAAAATAAAGAAGCAAACAAATGAGAGAAAAAGAAATAAGCAAGTGAACCTGAGTCCAAAGTGAAATAGCCTTGAAAAGATGAAATTCTGAAATTCTCAGGTAAGAAGTGAACCAAAGTTTTGGAATGAAACCAGAAAAGCCATAAAGGTAAGATAAGAATTAAAAAAAACAAAAAAGAAGGGAAAAGGGGAAGGGGAACTGGAGGAAGAGAAAAAAAGAAGAAAAGGGAGGGGAACTGAGAAGAGTATTGTTTCTGTTTAAATAGTTTCCTCTTTATCACAGTTCACTTAGTAATAGGTTCTCAAGAGAATAAAATTTCTTGAAAGAAACTGAATAAAATCTAAATAAGTTGAAAGACTTCTACTTCTTGCATTCATAGACACCAAGATAACACAGTTAAGTTGGAAATTCTTCCCAAACTGATGAATGTGTTTGAAGTAATTCCAACAAATTTGCAGCTATCTATGGAAAATGAAAAGTTAATCCTGAAATTTGTAGAGAAATGAAAGGGATCCAGAATAGCTGGAACTAATCTGCAAAGAGAAGACAGAAATTGGATGAACCACTTCATGTTTACAAAACCTACTAGAGCTGGGTGTGATGGTGCCCACCTATAATCTTAGTTGACTCAGGAGGCTGAGGAAAGAAGATTGCAAGTTCAAGGCCAGCCTCAGCAAACTAGTGATGCCCTAAGAAACTTGGGCCCTGTCTAAAAATTTAAAAAAATATGTATATTTAAAGGACTGGATAATTGATTCAGTGCATTCAAACCCCAGTACAAAAGAAAAAAACAAACAAAACTACTACAAAATTACAGTAATAAAGAAATAGTAGCTCAATTGTGAGAATAGACATAAAGATCAAAATAATAGGATTGAGAGTCTAGAAACAAACCCTTGAATTCATGATCAGTTTATTGGGACCAGGTCACAGGAAAATTCATCAAGGAAAAGGAGTTGTCTTTCAACCAATAGTCCTGAGACAACTATTTATCTATATGCAAATAAACAAAAATAAAGAAACAATAAAGAACATGGATTATTATCGCATATTACATACAAAATTAGATTCAAAACTAATTATAAATCAAAATCTGAGACCTAAATCTAAAGAACTAGTAGAAGTTGGGCATGGTGGCACACTTTTGAAATCCCAGTGACTTAAGAGGCTGAGGCTGAGGCAGAAGGAAGAAGGATGACAGGTATGAAGTCAGCCTCAGCAAATTAGTGAGACCAAGTCTCAAAACTCAAAACTCAAAAAAAAAAAAAAAAAGGCTGGGGATGTGGCTCAGTTGTTAAGTGCCCCTGGATTCAATCTCTGGTACCAAAATAAAAAAGCAAGCAAACAAACAAAATAAAACCTAGTAGAAGAAAATGGAATAAAGTTTTATGCTCTTATATTAGGCAATTTTAGGTATGGGACCAATGATAGACACTTATCTGTCACTGTGACAAATTGCCAAAAAAAATATATATACTTAAAGAAGGAAAGATTTATTTTGGCTCACAATTTCAGAGTCTTTAGTTCATGGTCATCTAGTAGTATTACCATGAGCCTAGTATTATTAACAGAACATCATGGCAAAAGGGGATTGGGGAGCAAAATGGCTCACCTAATGGAGACCAGGAAGCAAAGAAGACTGCAGAGCAAGGGACCAAGGACAAGACATACCTGTCAAGGACATGCCTCCAGTAACCTCCTCTAACTACATACCCTCTTCTAAAGTTTCCATTACTCCTTAATAACACCACCAATGAACCAAATAGTCAACAAATGAACATTTGAGGAAACTCTAGATCCATACTTCAAAAATTCCAAAACACAACTGACTTAAAAAGAGAGAGGGGAAAGGAAGAAGGAAAGAAAAGATAAATTGTGGTATACCAAAATCAAAGTTTTGGTCTTCATGGGATACCGATAAGAACATGAGCAGAAAACCTGCCAAATGGGCAAAAATATTTGCAAATCGCTTGTTGAATAATAAATTTGAACACAGAATACGTAAAGAACTCATAAAACTCAACAATAAACTGGAAATAATCCATTTAAAATTGGGCCATGAATTTCAATTGATATATTTTTCCAAAGAAGATATTTAAAAATAGCCTTTAAGCATATCAAAAGATATGCAACATAATTAGACATGAAGAAATACCAAATTAAAACCACAGGAACTTATAACTTCACACTCATTTTATGACTAAAAATAAATAAAATAGACAATTGCTTGTGTTGATAAAAACATGTACAAACCAGAAGTGTCATACAATGCTGTAGGACTATAAAATGGCAAATCCTCTTTCCAAAAAGTTGACAGTTCCTCAAAATGCTAAATATAGGATTGCCATGGGACTGGAAATTCTACTGTTTTCAAAATCCTCATCTAGCTATATGTTCAACGTAGTTGAAAACACATATTCATACAAATATTAGATAAGAATGTTCATAACAGCACTGTTTATAATAGAAATGGAAACAACTCAAATATCCATGAACAAATGGGTGAATAAAAAAAATTTTAATTCATCTTTATAGCTGAATAACATGCATCAATAAAAAGAGGTGAAGTATGGATACTTGCTGCAACTTGGATTAACCTCGAAGAAATTATGCTAAGTGAAGGAAGTTAGTTATAAAATACCTGCTATTAAATATTTCTATTTATAAAATAATGTCCAGAATAGGTCAATACAAAAAGTAAACTAATGAGACATAAAGTAGATGAATTATTCTGAGGGATTAAAGAGAATGGAAAATAGTAATTACTGCTAATGACGGTTGGTTTTTTGGGAGCTGTCAATATTTAAATATTAGTTATAGAATTCTTTAAACACTGGTGTTAAGATATTACATACATTAAACAGATAAAGTGAATTTTATCTCAATAAAGCTATTACAGTATTTTTAAGTATATTAAAAGAAGAAAAAGAAATCTTAACACAAGTTTTATTTCTTCCAAAGGTTAACATCTACATTTCAAAAGCTTCTTGACTCATTTATTTATCTTTTCATTTACTTAAAATTTGATTGTATTAATAACTTTTCCAGAAATTATTTAGCAAGAAATTATAAAAGGCATCATTTTGGGTAGAAAGCAAATAGTAAGGCCAATATTCCCATGATTTCCATTACAATGTGTCAAGACACTGGCATATTTGAAGGGCAATATAAAAAAGTGATATAAAACTGATGAATATGCACAATCAATCTAAAGTTCACATTACTTGGCAATATTACATTTTTTTATTTCAGATTACTGGTAATTTCATGAACATACATTGAAATTCACTAAATAATGAATGAAAGATAAAAGATAATAAATAAAGATATCTGCTTTGAACAATACCAACAATAAAGGTACAAAAAATAAAAACAAAAACTGGCAGCAAAAATTATTATAAACATGAACATAAATATGAATATGAATAAAACTATATTTTATCTGGAATACCTAAGAGAAAACTCAAAAATTGGGGCCTTTGTTTTATTCTGGTAATGTATTTGATGAGGAACTAATATAAATCTTTTAGAAAGTAATCAATAAATGTAATATAATTCCAATCAAAATTCCAGAGATACATTATATGAATACTTCCTAATGTTTTTGAAAAACTCTTAAAATTGAATGCTAACTTTGGACTTCATGAACATGAAACATGA
Organism: Aplodontia rufa; assembly: GCA_004027875.1. Classification (NCBI taxonomy): domain Eukaryota; kingdom Metazoa; phylum Chordata; class Mammalia; order Rodentia; family Aplodontiidae; genus Aplodontia; species Aplodontia rufa. The sequence goes on along the minus strand of PVKS010018722.1, from coordinate 22,258 downwards.
GCCACCCTAAGAGATCTTTGAAATAATATGCTGATTGTTCTTGATTCCCTTGCCCTCAGGAGACATGACCCCTGTCCTTTGCTGTGTAGCTCCCTCCAAACACTTTTTTGAGTTACTTTCATGGTTTTGGTATGGATTGAGGGTCACCCAAAGGCTTATGTGTTGAAGGCTTTGCTCCCAGTGTTATTGTGGGAGATGAGTGGAAACTCTGACATTGGGCCTCATGGAAGCTCTTTAGGTCAACTCATAACACTGTCCTGGGAAAGGATTAGGGTAGTTCTGATGCAAGCACTTGGCACTCCTCACAAAAGGGTAATTGCAAAACATCTGAACCTGGCCCCATTAATATCTGGTGATATGATCATTTGCCGCCACATTATTCCAGCCATTGCTCTCTGCCATGATGTGATGTAGCTTAGAGGACTATGAACACTGCTAAATCCATGCACGTCTTATACCCTTAAATCTTAGGAAATGTGAGATAACTAAACTTCTTCATAAATATCCTGCTTTCAGAGTTTCAAAACAGTAGCAAAAATCTGACTAATACATTTAGTAGCACTTACATCAATGGAAGAAGTGTTTATTTTCATTTCATTTTTCCAGGAAAAAGTGGGAAGTCTTTTACATTTAATTTCTTCTTCTGTGTAGAAATAGTTAAGAATTAAAATTATAAACCCACTAACATGTTTTGCTTAGTCATGTTCCCATACTCTCTATATTACATATGACTAGTACTACTAGATTAGTGTGTCTGCAGTTTTATCTTTGATTTCCAGTACAGATATATGTTTTCTAGTACTTTCCTTCCAATCTACCATGTTGTTTGGTGGTCAGTGAAAGAGTGAAGTCAATCATTTCTTAGTCTGCTTAAAGCACCTCCTTTTTTTCTTTGATTAAATAAAGATAACTGTTTTCATCTCCTTGAGCAGAATAATTTATTTTTTTTATTTTTTTTTATTTTTGAACAACCATACAAGTTTTTAACAAAATAATATAAAATGTGTATAGATTCTGGATATTACAATTACCACCAAGAGTGCCCCCCAATTATCCACCCTTATCCCTCCCTTCCCCTTCCCACAATATCTCTAAAAAAGTATTATGTTGTATAGCATTACATCTTATCTGGATTTATACCTACATTTATACCGTGGAATATTACACAGCAATTAGAAAGAATGATATTGCAGCCTTTGAAGGTAAATGGATGGCTATGGAAGAAATTATGCTGAGTAAAATCAGCTTAACCCAGAATAATTTCTTAACCATTTTTCTGCATGCCCAGTTTCACACACACAACTGGACTTTGATGTGGGTTACTGTGATGTCTAGTTGATTTTTTTATATCTCTTTTGCTTTTCTGGAAAACTTCTTAAAATGCCTGTATATTATAGTCCTTTTTCACATTTTTATTGGTGCAATGAAGTTGTACATAATTATAGGATTTGTTGCTACATGTTCATACATGCACACACACACAATATAACAGTATAATTTGGCTAATATCCCTCCCTAGCATTCACCTCTCTCTTCTCCCCTCTCCTGGTCCTTTTCTTCTGCTGATCACCCTTTGAAATTTTTTGTTTTATGCTTCCTGTTTTTATAGGTAATTCTATAAAAAAGTAATCTTAACAATCCTACACCTTCAAAATTCCTCCTGATCCTTCCATTTTGTCTAGATATTACCATTTTAAAATTCCTATTATCCCACCAAAACAAATATTTGCTCATTTTATTTTTCTGCAAAATGAAATTCCACAAAATTAGCAGCTTACACTGATATTCATGTACTATCCTGGATCTGGTTATAGTCACAGATGTGGCATAACAGGATCTTCCGCTCAGGGTCTCACAAAGCTGAAGTGAAGGTATCTACAAGGGGCATGATCTCATCTAAAGCTAGCAATTTCCTCTCAGATTCCTGTGGCTGTTGGCATAATTAATTTCCCTGCAACTATATAACTGATGTCAACTGGCTTTTTATGCATCAGCAAAAAAAAATCCCTTTGAGTTGAGAAAAGACCTTAACCTCTATTTAAAGAGCTGGACTGATTAGGTAGGCCCAACCAGAATAATCATCCTTTTGATTAATTCAAAATCAAATGAGAAGGGTATTTACTTTATTGAGTTTTGTCATGTTACCATAGAATAGATATCACTATTATTCCCTGATCCTACCTAAACTTAAGGGGTGGTGATCATACAAAGGATGGATCACTGGGAGGGCAAGGCATACCAAAATTGATCTTACACATGCTGTGTAATGTCAGTAAAATAGGTTTATTTTTTGTTTAGAGTTTTGCTGTTTTGGGTTTTTTTGGTTGTTGTTGTTGTTGTTTTGTACCAGGGCTTGAACTCAGGGGCACTTAAATTTGGAGCCACCTCTCCAGCCCCTTTTTTTTAATATATATATATACTTTTTTATTTTGACGCAGAGTCTCTAAGTTGCTTATGGCCTCAGTAAGTGGCTGAGGCTGGCTTTGAGCTTGCAATCCTCAGCCTCCCATGTCAATGGGATTACAGGCAACTGCTTGAAAGTTAGGGCTCTTAAATAAGGAAAGGAAAAGGACCTATAATAGCATATTTAACTTTAAAAAGAAAAAAAATCATTTCTACTACAGTTACTTCTACTACACTTACTTCTAAACAACATGATGTTTCTATAAATTGATTTATTGTCAAATAAATTATTAAGACAAAAAAGTGACTAAAATATATATATATATTGTCAACTGATTTTGACAAGAATTTCATGGAAATTAACGATGAATGGAGAATGATTTCAACAAATGATGTGGGACAAATTAAGATGTTAAATACTGACTTCTACATTACACATAAAAATACTAATTTATGATGACCATAGAACTAAATGTAAAGTTCAAATATAGAACTCCTGGAGAAAATATTGAAGAACATATTCATTATTTTGTAATGGGCAAGATTTGCTAGATATAAAACAAAAAACAATAAAATAATTGACAAGAAAATGATAAATATAGTACAATTTCATAAAATTAAAAACATCATAAAAATATTTTTTAAGGAAATGAAAATTCAAGGCACACTGTGAAAAATGATTTATAACACAAGTATCTGACAAAGCACTTGCAGTTTAAATTTCTACAGAATGTGTTTTTAAGAACTCATATGAATAAGACAAACAGCTCAATACAATTTTCAGAAGACAGTAATTCTTCACAGGAAAGATATACTTAATGGTTAAGTTTATAAAAAATGATCAGCATTATTAATCATATAGTATTGCAAGTTAGAAACCAATGAGATAGAACACCAAAGCCACTAGATCAGCAATAATTAAAAGCAATAAGAAAATCTTATAAAGATGTTGGATAGCCCAAAATTATCACACAATGCTAGTGAGAGTGCAAAATGAAAAAGTACTTTGGAAATTGACTTGACCATTTATTTCTTACAAATTTATTCCTTATTCCATAGAAATCCCCTTTCTAAATGTTTACACAAGAGAAGTAAATGCATACCTTTACAAAAATAACTATTTAAAAATAGGTAGAATAACTTTCTTTATACTAACTTTTTATAGCTTGGATATCAAACAATGCAAATGAAATTAACAGGTAAAGAACTGTATATTAATCTATATTCATATAATATAATGTCATCCAGCAATGTAAAACAATATAATAATTGTATATGCAACAACACAGATTTATTTAAAATTATAATGTTGAGGGAAAAAAGCTAGATAAAAATAAAAATGTATGTCACATGATTTATCAAAGTAAGGTTTAAGATCAACAAAAACTAAGTTATGATGCTAAAAATGATTTCTTAACTTTAACACCAGTATCCACTGGAAGTAGTCTTGAAAACAAGTATTGGGGTGCATTCCCATAATCCCAGTGGCTCTGGAGGCTGCGACAGGAGGATTGCAAGTTCAAAGCCAGCTCAGCAACTTAGAGAGGCCCTCAGCAACCAGGGAAAACTTGTCTCAAAATTAAAAAAACAAAAATTGCTAGGGAGTGACTCAGTGGTTAAGCACAGCTGGGTTCAATCCTCAGTGCCAAAAAATAAAAAAGTGGACTTGGAAAGTGTTTTGAGGCCATTACTATGTTCTATATCCTGTTTGGGATGAATTACACAAATATATGTGTTTGTCAAAACTCACTCGTATAATTAGCACGCAAGCTTTTCCTCATGTGTATTTGCACTTCCAGCAGACAGAGACAGAAGTAGTCAGAGAGATACAGACTCTTGCCTCACCATTTCTTCGGTTGCTTTGTAGGTATATGATATCTAGAGCTGTAGCAGCCATTTCACTATCAGTGCCCAATCATAGGCACTGAAATCATTATTGCAATTGAAAGTCTACCAAAGAAGGAAAGCCCAGGACCTGATGGCTTCCCAGCTGATTTTTCCACACTTTTGAGGAGAAACTACCACCTCTCCTTATTATTTCAAGTAATTGAAAAGGAGGGGACACTCCCATCCACTTTTTATGAAGCAACCATAACTCTGATACCAAAACCCGACAAGGATACATCAAAAAAAGAAAACTACAGACAAATATCCCTGATAAACTTGGATGCAAAAATCCTTAATAAAGTACTGGCAAACTGTATTCAAAAACTTATGAAGATAATTCATCATGATCAAGTGGGCTTCATCCTAGGAACTCAGGGCTGCTTTAACAGACACAAAACAACTAACGTAATTAACCACTAAACAGAATTAAAGACAAAAACCATATGATCATCTCAAGGGATGCAGAAAAGGGCTTTGATAAAATCCAGCACCCTTTTATGTTCAAAACTCTAGAGAAGATAGGGTTCAAAGGATCATTTCTGAACTACTTAAAGGCTATATATGCTAAACCCTCAGCTAGTATAATACTAAACAGAGAAAAGACGAAAGTATTTCCACTAAATTCAGGAACAAGACAAAGCTGTCCACTCTTACCACTTTTTTTCAATATTGTTCTTGAGATCTTATCTGGAGCAATTAGGCAAGAGAAAGAAATCAAAGGGATAAAAATAGGAAGAGAGGAAGTCAAACTCTCCCTTTTTGCTGATGACATAATCCGAAAGACTCCACCAGTAAACTGCTTGAGCTTATAAACAGATTTAGTAAAGTGGCAGGACACAAGATCAAACACACAGATCAATAGCTTTCCTATACACTAACAAATAATAGGACTGATGAAGAAATCAGGAAATCAGTCTTATTTCACAATATCTTCGAAAAAAATAAAATACTTGCGAATTAACCTTACAAGGGAAATCAAAGATCTCTTCAACGGAAACTATCGGTCATTGAAGAATGAAATCCAAGATGACCTAAGAAGATGGAACGATGTCAATGCTCTTGGTTAGGCAGAATTAATATAATAAAAATGGCCTTTTTACACAAAGCTCTATATAAATTTAATGCTATCCCTATAAAGACACCTATGTCGTTCTTTACGAACATTGAAAAAGAAATTCTCAAATTCATTTGGAACAATAAGAAATCTAGAATTGCCAAAGCACTACTAAGCAAGAAAGATGAAACAGGCGGTTTTGCCATACCAGATCTAAAATTATACTATAGAGCTGTAGTAACAAAGACATCATGATACTGGTATTAAGATAGGAAAGAAGACCAATGGAATAGAATAGAAGATCCTAAAACAAACCCTCAAATCTTTAAACATCTGATTTTTGACAAAGGGGGGCAAAATATTACATGGAGGAGTGACAGTCTCTTCAACAAATGGTGCTGGACAAACTGGTCATCCACCTGCAGAAAGTTGAAATTAGACCCATATCTTTCTCCTTGCTTAAGAATCAAATCAAAATGGATCAAGGAGCTAGGAATTAAACCAGCTACCTTGCAACTCATGGAAGACAAATTAGATCCAACACTTCAGCATTTGGGAGTAGGCAAAGACTTTCTCAACATGTCTCCAAAAGTGAAGGAAGTAAAGTCCAAAATCAGTGAATGGGATGCCATAAAGCTAAAAAGCTTTTGCACTGCCAAGGAAACAATCAAAAGAGTCAAGAGGTTTCCTACAGAAATGGAGAGAATCATGGGCTATGATTCCTCTGACAAGGGTCTCATATCCAGAATCTACAAAATCCTCAAAAACCTCAACTACAAAAACACAAACAACCCAATTAATAAATAGGCCAGCTAAATAGAAATTTCTCAACAGAGGACATTGATCAAGCCAATGAATACATGAGAAAGTGCTCTAAATCACTAGTAATCAGAGAAATGCAAATGAAAACTACATTAAGATATCACCTTGTGCCAGTCAGAATGGCAAAAATGAAGAAAATAAACAATAGATGCTGGAGGGGCTGTGGAGAGATAGGCACACTAACACACTGTTGGTGGAGCTGCAGACTGGTACAGCCCCTCTGGAAAGCAGTGTGGAGAATCCTCAAAAAACTAGGGATGAGCCCACCATATCATCCTGGTATTCCTCTCCTGGGTATTTTTCAGGGGATTTAGATTTGGCACATTACAGTGACATAGCAATATCTATGTTCGTAGCAGCTCAATTTACAATAGCTAAATTATGGAAACAACCCAGATATCCCTCATTGGATGAATGGATCCAAAAACTGTGTTACATACATACCATGGAATTTTACACAGCAATTAGAAACAATGATATTGCTGCCTTTGAAGGTAAATGGATGGCTATGGATGAAATTATGCCCAGTGAAATCAGCATAACCCAAAGAAGCAAGGGTCAAATGTCTTCACTCATCTGTGTAGGCAGGAAGTAGACCCTGGCCATTGAGAAAAGAGGTCTATTCTCACATGTTAAATCCAAATAAGTTGTAATGTTATACAACCTAATACATTTTTAGAAATGTTTTGGGAAGGGGAGGGGAGGGATAAGGGTGGGTAATCGGGAGGGCACTCTTGGGGGTAAATCTAATCTTCAGAATCTATATTCATATGATATTATTTCATTAAAAACTTATATGATTGTGCAACAAATAAATTTCTCAATAAATAAAAAAGACGAAAACATAGTAGATTCCAAAATAATCTTCAGAGCTTGAGATTATTTATGCAAAAATTATTCATACAAACGGCTTATATTTGTGCACATGAGCACAAATAAAATTTCTTGAGTAAGAATTGGGTTTGAAATACATTGTCATTATGTACCAATGTATGAATGTGTAACAATGAATCCCTTTACTATGTAAGACTACCTTACACTAGTAAAAATAAAAAAAAGAATAAACTAAATAAACTAGCACTTTGAGGAGAGCCGGAAACAGTAAATATATAAATTAAGGAAAACAGCATGGACCTTTCTTGACATCAAATTAACAAACTTATCCATCTCAAAACTCAAGAAAGGCATAAGTTTTATTGTTTGACATAATACATTTCTTCATGGTATGAGTCACTTTGAATTGGATTTTTATCCTTTGTATCTGAAAGCACACTAACTGAGCACGTTGAAATCTATGACAGAATGTATGTATGTAACTTTAATGCTTAAAAAAATGTACCCACTGATGTCATAACCATGAAATGACCTACATAGAAAGAAAATCATAAACAGGTTCAGTTTCATTTGATGGCCTAGCATTCAGTTTGGTTTGAATTTGGGAAATGCATTTTTTTAAAAATTTTGGACTGTATATAATATAAGAATACAATTACACAATATAATAATTGCTGTTTGTGAATAGTTTTAAAAGTTCTTCTCATTTAGATTTATACTTATGAACAATCATTCTGATGTAGGATATTTGTGGGAAAAAAGCTCAAAATGGAACATGATGAAAAGTGTCCAAAAGGACTGTGTTTTATAGACAGAGAACATACTAGGTTGTCTCCCGACACCTTTGACATCGTTTGAAAAGCTCGGGAATTATGAATGAGGAACCATCTGTTTTCCCTTTTGCTGTGGTTGTTGTGTTTTTCCTTTTTAAACATATTTGTAAAAGTATTTGGAGACAAAATGTACACCCTGCAAAAAGAGAAATACATAGAAGAAATAATAACGTCTCCAGTCAAAGTGTCAGAGGAAACATTTCTGTAAAGTAGTGCAAAGAATAAATAATTTCAGATAAAAGTATTGAGGTTTGGTGCTCTTCCATTCAGCAAGCAGGATACAATGATTAAGTCAGTTAAAATGTGTCAGCATGATTTCTCATACTGCAAAATGTACAAAACATTTTAAAATAGCAATGTCTTGATCCAAAGCAAAAATCTTAATGTAACAGAATTTCAAATGGTGTCTTGCATTGTGTTACATATACCTTGATTCAAAATATTGTGACTTTTTCATATAAACAAAAATGATCAAATGAGTTTAGTAACTGGAAAGCAGATGGTGCTATGAGACAAACTGGCCCATTATTCTTCCAAAATGCACAAAGCTTGCTTGTGCTTTCTATGAATAGTATTGTCCCTTATGACTTCAGTTGTGATTACTTAAGGACTGGAATAAGCAATAGAAAAAAAAAGAATGTGGCCATCTTCATAGTTGTGGGCAAAGTTTAAGGAACTGTCTGTTCCTTTTGTTAATTCCAGACCTATCATTTGTGCTGTGCATGCCTTCTCTGCAGGATCTGTGCCCCGGATGTTATCACTTGACCAGCCATGAAAACTGCAATCCCACCTCTCACCAATACTCCACATACGTCTTAAGCTTCACAAAGGCAGAGAACTTTTTATTGTTGTTGTTCACTGAATTTCACCAAACACTTAGATTAGAACCTGATACAGATTGTTCTTCAGTAGATAATTCTGAATGTCAAATTAATGAATAATTTTCCTGATAAGCAGGAAATATATTATTCTGGTTTTACAGGTACGTATAAATGATGCAATGTATGCAGGGGGAAAAGTTATAGTAGTGAGTTTTTGTTAATATAGATATTAAGCAATAAATGTTTATAAAATTAGAATATTGAAACATGAATTGCTATAGCTTCTTGCTTGCATATTTGAATATATATGCATACATGTGTATTTAAGAAGTAGGAGTGTTCACAAATTTTGATAGCTTGTTACAGGAGAAGGCACTTGGGGGCCAGAGACATGAGGCAGTGATTTATAGCTCAGTTCTTGTAATGGTGATTGTCTCCATTTCTTTCACATACTCTTCACTAATCTGGGCCTGCTAGCATTTAGTAGAGTGCCCAGTAAAAGAATGGTTCTTTGAATGAATAATCTAATACATGAATGTTTCTTCTAAAAATTAAGATACTAATTATAGATGATCCTTGTGCAGTCCATTTTTTAAAATTTTTTGCTTCAAAAACTATTTTTTTTCTGTGGTAGAGACATGCCATTAACTTAGTACCCTGAACTTGGAGATTATTACATTGAAAATAATGTTTGATCCTGTTCTTATGGGAAAATTTTTCAAATTAGTCTCAAAGTGTGCCCTTTTAGAAAGGTGAGGTCCGTGATGAGTACAATAAAGCTTTGCTACCAGATAGACCTAGGTTAAAAAAAATTACCTGTATCATTTACTAACCATGTGAGCATAGTGAAGTTCAGTTTCCTTATTTGTAAATGATCTAATTAGGAGCTAAACCAAAGGAATGTTCTGAAAGTTGAATGAGGTAATGCATCCAGGTACGTGCAAAATACATATTATATTCTCTCCTCTCTGTTTCATCTGCCTAAATTGTTTTCATAAAATTTGGGGAGGATCTTGACCAAATTATATTGCTGTATTGTATGCATCTATGAATATGTGCCAGCAAATCCCATCATTATGTATAACTATAATGCATCAATAAAAGTATTTCTTTATGTAGACAATCCATGTCTAATGATTCTTATTGAAAATGAACTATCTGTACTGAACACCTGAAATATGTTCCTAAATTACTAAAAGCATATTAATGATAATTAACTGTAATAAAGCAAGGCTATTTGGGCTATTTGAAACACAGAATCATTATCATTCTCTAGGATGATTTTTACATAATTGTCCTATTTGTTTCAACTAACAGATTTAGACAAAAAGGACATGTCTGCTCATGTACTGATTCAAGCCAATTTATTTTTGATGTGCAACAAACCAAAAGTAGCAATAGGCTTTTTTCTTAAGTATTAACAATATAGTTCTTAATTCATGGGCAATAATTTACTGATTTGGTCAGTATGTTTGGACTAAAGAAACTACAATAGAATTTTACAGATTCAGGAATCTACATGCATGTTCATTGACAACCTTCTGAATTCAGTACAATTCTATTTGCCTTCTCTTTATTTTTTCTTTTTGCCTTATATATGGAATGGTGTTATGAACTGTAGACATATCTCTCCCACAAAATTCGTGTTGAAACCTAATCACCAAAGTGGTGGTTATCAAGAAGTGGGAGATTTGGAGATAGTTTGTGAAAATGGAGCCCTCATGAAATGAAATTAATGCTCTTATAAAAAGAGTCCCAGAGATCCCCTTTGTCCCCCTTATTTCTTTCCATTTGTGAGGACACAAAGGGAAAGTGTGGTCTGATCAGGAAGGGGGTCCTCATGAGACACCAAATCTTCCAATCCCTGAATTTGACTTCATAACCCCCTTAACTGTTAGGAACAAACTTCTACTATTATAAGCCACCCAATTTATGGTATTTTGTTTTAGCTGTCTAAATGGACTAAGATAAATGGTAATTTACCTTGTATCTATTGTCGCAAATTTGACAGTTGATACATCTTCAGTATTTTAAGCACATTTAAAATCACCTCCCTGCAGCTTATATCTGAATAAATTAAAATGGTAATGAAAGAAATTAGATAATTTAACAGACATTATTTTATAAGATGACAGCTAGCCTAGATTACTTAAATCTGTAATTTTATATTGTTTTCTACTTTTTTTAATACTTAAAATAAGAGGTACATGGATATGCAAGTGAAGTTTACATAGCACTTACATAATTTGCACCTGGCCCCTGAAGGCAACACTATCATTGTCCCATTATGCAGGCAAGAAAACAGACTCTTTAGGTAATAAATAATGGCTTAGAGTATGTGTTCCAAAGCATAAAGTTAGGACTACAGTTCATGCCTTAATTCCACATATTATGTTTAAAAACACTTAATGTTCTCTTAACTATAACCATCTCAGAAGACTTTAAATAAATATACTACATTGATATCATTATTAGCTTTCTTCCATTAGAGGAAATATCAAAGGAGGTTGTGTAAGTTATTGAATTGTTATTATATGTTGTTAGAAGAACAACAGGGGCTGGAGTGGTGGCTCAGTGATTGCAGTGCTTGCCTGGCATGAGTAAGGACATGAGTTTGAACCCAAGCATCGCATATACAATGAAGTGTTTGAGCAACAAAAGACACATGGAAACCTAATAAAAAATTGATTCTCACTTTGTCTCTCTTTCACTGTCCCTTTCCCTTAAAAAAGCCAACAATAAGAACAAAAAAAGTGTAAACCATAATAATGCTATCCCAAATAAGGATTCTTAGAATATAATAGAAAACTCTGCTTAACTAACAAAGCAAAATTCAGTATTTAATATGATTGATTTTGGAGGAAAAATCTATAAGTGCAAAGACTAAGCTGTCTAATATTTGAATAACACTTTTCAACCGCTTACTGTACTTTTTCAAATGCTTAACTATGCTGAATTAAAAAATGTCAATGCTTAGGAATTTACTGCCTTCAAAACTCCCAGGACTAGGAGAATATAAAGAGGTTTAGCTTTTTGTTCTGCGTGTAGGCATACTTGCATTCGTTCTTTAGCATTCACTGCTTGCCATGTTTGGAAGTCTCAAACAGACCTACTTGACTAGTTTCCAATGGGCAACTTCTCCCCTGTGATCCAATTTATACCACAGGTGAGTCTTAGACACCATGCAATGTTCAAGCAGTTTTTCTGGCAGCACTCCTCCAAGGAAAATAACAGGAGCAGGCCAGCAGCGTAAGGGAGACACTCAATGGATCTGATTACCCTTTAATTGGAAATATCTCATTATGGAGACCATTCTCAGGGTTTAAGGGATTATTAACTATTTTCTGATACCTGTATACCTGTTCTTAGTGAGGGTCAGTTGCCAATTTTTTTTGTAAGAGTTTAATCTCTTCTTTTAAGGTATAGCTTTGTTTTAAAATTTAAGAAGAGTTCATCTGTCCTGAGGTGGCCTTGCTGGTGGAAATTCCTAAGCCAAGCTGCATCACACTGCTGAGAGACACATAGCCTGTGAGATGCTTAAGTGAGCTTTAATTAATCTATCGTTAATCTTACAGTCATGATACATCTCTTAGAGTATACCATAGTATACTCTAGTGAAATACTCTTGGCGACTCACTGAACTTTCTAGGCCTCATTTCATCTCCTGAAACAATCAAACAAAAACAAAATAAAAAAAAACAATAAACATATCTTTAAGATTTCTGTTAAAAATAAAAGAAAGTGAGACTGGAGCGGTGACTGTGGTTATGGCACTTGTCTGGCATGTGCGAGGACGTGGGTTCGAACTCCCGCACTGCGTACCATGTGTCAGAGCAACAACAGTCACATGAAAAACTAAATAAAAAATTGATTCTCTCTCTCATTGTCCCTCTCTCTTACAAAAGTAAATAAAATGAAGTCTCTGGTAGTTTAAGAGGAAAGATTTTGTTTGCTTACAAAATATACTGGTTGACCTCTAAGTTGAACTTTCAGGAACAAATCAGACCTCAGACTCTCAGCGTTTATTCCATTGTGTGGAAAACTGATTCAGACCCCTGTAAGCCATGGAATCAGGAAGCTTTGTCCACGCAATGGTGATGATGAGTACCATTAAGTAGATGCCTTGCTCTTTGCCTTCTTGCTCATGCAACTTAGGGTCAAATTCTACTCAAGTGCAAATGCATCACATTGGTAATCTCTCAAAAACTCCACAAAATTGGTTTCAAGAGAGCTTAAAGAAAGTAACATTTTAGCTTTCCAAACAAAACACAATAGAACGAAATCAGAACAAATGTTGAACTAGGCAGTCTTTGATGTCTATGAAAATAATGTTGCAGTCTTTGGAGTTCTGATCTTCTTATCATATGGGGAAATGCATGTGATATCCAATCGTGCTTTATATACATAGTAAGGTCTCAGTAATCACTGGTGGTTATCATTACTATCAATAATAATATTATTCCTGGTCAAGTATTCATACATGCCCTCTCCTTGGTTTCTCTTGGCAGAAATGAAAGAAACAGGGATTAAAAGCAGAAAAAAATATTCCATGTTAAAACATAAGGGAATAATAAAAAAAAAGTGATGGATACAGAGGCTACAATGTAGGCAAGCTAAAAATAATGCTTTTTTTTTTTACAAGCAAAGTAAACCCAACCCAATAAAGCAAACATTTGCCCTTTGACTCCATGTGCTACATAATCACCTTAATTACTTTACATGTTCTCTTAACACCCAGTTTTCCTTCACTATTTGAATCTAACAAGTTAAACTTACAGAAACAAAGTGGTTCCAGGGTTTGGAGGACAGAGGGGACATTGGAAAGATGTTAGCTAAAAAACGCAAAATTTCAGTTAGAAGGAACCCATTCAAGGGAACTATTGCACAAGGTGATGAATATGGTATTTAAAAAAGTGCATCAGATACTTAAAAGTTGTTGAAAGAGGAGTTTTTAAACGTTCTCATTACAAAAACATTGATAAGTCTAAGAGGTAACACATGGGTCCATAAGCTTGACTTGGCCATCCCGTAATGTGTACATGTTTGGAAACATTGTGTTACAAAATAAATATGCATCATCTATATTTGTTAATTAGAAGTAAATAAATATTTACTATTTCAAAAAAATTAACCAAGGAAAACTCTTTCAGAAAATAATAGTTTGACTATTGCCTCAGCTACACTTATGGTGAACTCAGATCAGTTTCTTGATCTGTTTTAAATAAGGATATCCACAATCATCCCAACTGCACACTAGCAGAACCCATGAAAGTAACTTAAGTTGAACATTAATTTGCAGTGTCAATGCTAGTTTTTGTGTTCCCCTTCATTCTCTTACATTGCAACAATCAAGATTTCTCCACAAATATTTTAAAATTTTATTTGTCAATGATGTGAACTTTGTCTCCATTCTGAAGCAACTTAAGGATTTTTCTTCACCCTTCCATCTGCCTGTACAGAGATACAACTTTTTTCATGGTTTCCCTGTGGCACAAAGTCTCAGCATTGAACTAAGATCCTAATATTTAAACACATAGCTCTGATTTTATTTTTATCTTTTAATAGAACATCTAAAGAAACTGTACACATTCATGTCAGTAGTGATAATTCCAATAGCAAGAAGATATGGTTAGCTAATGTTGACCACGTACCACTATTTAGTACTTGCTCATTGTACTTTTCATGAATTATCTCATTCAATTCATGTAACAATTCCAAGGGGCAGTACTATTTTTATCCCATGAGGAAACTTGACAGTCATAGAATAAACAATTAATATTGGCAGATTTTGAAATCATCTTTGAAGACCAGGGACCATGTTCTCAACTTATAAGTTCCATGATATGCTATATTAAAAGTTATAATAAAAAGTCTCATTATTTCCACTTTTAGAACGGTAAGGTCTCTTCTGACATGCTCTAGAGGTCAATATCTTCCAACTTATCACCTGATTCTTCAGTAAATATTCAGATTCCCAAACCCTATACTTAATGACCATAGTCAAATCTATAGAAAGAAACTGAGAATCCACAATCCTAGGAATTCTTAAGTCCAGATAAATTTATGAAACAATTTTCTAAATTTTGAAGTCTAAAAGAGAAGTATGCATTACATTAGATCAAAAGTCTCAGCTCTCTACTTGAAGCAAAGCTATCCTCATATTATGAGAAGAATGAGAATTCTTTGCCTTTGACAAAAATCGATTTGCTTCAAACCTTGAAACATGATCAGTAGATTTTCACTGGGGCACCACAGAACGGCACTTTGGAAGAGAACAGAGGCATCCTTATTATAGGAATGTTTTCTAGGCCCACAGGCAAAAGTAGGCAGGTTATGTACTTTAGGGGCCTTTCATTCCAAAGTTCACTTATGAATAAAGATGAAAGTCTATTTTTAAAACACTTTAAACCTTTCTTTACAGATATAGAGACAAATGCAATTAAATGCAAAAACAAAGGTGCTCAAGTTGAACATAAACTACAATGGAAATCTAAATGCATGCATTTCTCACAAAATTATTTTTAAGCAAGATCTTTGAATACTGTTAGTTGTTATTTTTCTATATTTTCTCACTTTTCTCTCATAGTCTTTCTTGGAAACAGATTATGATTTATATTTCTATTCCTTGTCAAAACGTGCACAAAACATATTGGTCATACTGGACCTGAAAGAAAAATGTGAATTTATAACATTTTTGAAGCTCTTGCTTTGTTGTAGATGTCATTAGTATAGAAAGATCCTAAGGACACTGTGACAATTAAGTCAAGTCTTTTTGTAATGTTTTATAATAAATTCAAGTTTAATTCCTTCATGGGCAATAACGAGGGAATAAGGAATGTGTGAGATCTTCAAGAGGTAAGTAAGCCACTCATAGTTTTGGAATTATAGGGTAGAAAAAGTGACCATCTCTAGCAGATACAGTATCATTTCAAGAAGTAGGTCTCCAACAAAGAAAGGAAGGATAGACAATATCTGGGATCATCTCCAAAATACAAACTACACAAAGTCAGGACATGAATACATTTCTAGATTAAGATATAAGACAGAGCTCTGTCTCCTTTCTGTTATTGAGTTGACATTATTTGTAGGCTGCAAAGTTCAGTAAAGAGATTAATTGTTTAAATGAGCTTTATTCTTTCTTGGTAAATAAATGAGTAGGAAGTCCTCAGAAATGCTGGGTCTGCCTTACAGAAAGCTGTAATAATACAAAAAACAGAGAAGCTCTGGTCTTCCTTCTCTTTATGGTACTGTAACTACTCACTGGTTCTCTGTACCACAGTGATCTTCTCACAATCCTTCCCCACGTATTCATGCACATCATAACTGATAACCTGTAATACCTCCGGGAAAGTGGCATCCATAACTCTTTCAAATGTTCAGCAGAGGATTTCCATTTGTGCATCTCTGCCATGTTGTATCACAGCCAAACAGGCCCTTGCCAGAGGCTGGACAGATGGGACCACCCAACCTTGGGTTTTCAAATTCTCAAACTCTGAGCAACATAACCCTGTTTTCTTTATTAAAGGAGCCTAGGTATGGCTGCTGTGTGTTCCTGATACCTTCTTCAGTGTACAAGAGGGCTTCAGAACTCTGACCCTGAGTATTTCATGGAAGATTCCCTGGGATTCCTTCGCAATTCCATTATTATTGGTAGTGCAAATTCTGAGTAACTTATGTGCCTATAATTAATGCTCCATGAGGGCACCATCCAGTGAGATTATTGGAAGGCATTTAAAAGGCAGTATTATGAGACCAATAAGCAAGAAGGAAACCAGAAGGAAGTCAAATAAGCAACTCCCCAAACAGCAGGAAGAACAGCTGGCAGAGTTATCTAAATACAGCTAATGCACCTTGGCTGCCTGGAATTCAAGCTCTCCTCTTCTGACAGCAACACTGACAGCAGCAGATGGGAGTGGAATTTCAGATCATATTTTACCATTCCTAGGAGCAACCAGTGCATCCCTTCTTCTCTCCATCTGGGGGAAAAGAACATAAAGTTATCTGTTCTACTCACTTAAAAGACTTCTTTAAAGAACTTTCTGACTTAACCTTGAGGGAAAATACATTCTTCAAGGTAAATTTATCACAGAAGAAAAAATTTTGAAAAATTTTTAACTTTGAAAACCTCCTACTGTTTATTTTTCACTGACTTCCTTCCCTATTCCAGAATCATGTTTCATATGTTTTCTAGGTCCAATTCCAAAAGCTTTGTTTTCAGCAGGATCAAATTTATAAGGACCTAAAACTTTTACTTAGCCCAGTGGTATGTAGATATATCTCCTTTCTTTTAAAGAAGCTATAATTTTAAAATAAAACAAACTATTGGGCTGGAGTGGTGGCTCGCTGGTTACAGCGCTTGCCTGGCATGTGCAAGTACATGAGTTCAATCCCCAGTACCCACATACACAACAAAGTGTCAGACAACAAGGGCCATGTGAAAAACTCAATAAAAATTGATACTCTCTGTCTCTGTCTCTCTCTCTCTCTTTCTCTCTCTCACTCATTGTCCTTCTCTTAAAAAAAAACTAAAACTGATGCAAATAAAAGAATTTTAGGCACTGGGATACTGGAAGATATTTTGGAACAGAGTATAAATTTCACACATGGCACATGGCACAAATTCAGGGAGTGCCAAGAACACTTTCTATAAATGGCAGACACTCCCTGACATTTGCTGCATTATTTTCACATGGTATATAGTCTGAAGGGTGCCTTCTAAAGTTTAAAACATGGTACTGTTATCACAGTTTCTTAAATCATTCAATTTAAGTAACTGTCAACTCATAAATGTTTTTCATTTTTTAAAAATAATTAGTAAATAGTGAGTATGTTCAAGCTGTACAATGTCATGAATATATATACACAAACATACACACACACCCTATTTAAAGATTTACAATCAAATTATTCTTTAGCCATTCAAAAATATATAATGTGTGCCAATATGTTCCAGATATTGTGCTAGGTACTTAGGATATAAATACAAAATAAAAAAAAAGCCTGGACTTTTTCCAGTCATCTCACAAATTAAGATAGCCTCTGGTAGCTATTTTTATTTTTTCACATTAAAAGTTGTAAAGATATCAAGCAAATCACCCTGAGAAAATCGAGAGGTATCTAGGAGAGAAGCCCCATTGTATGGCAACTTTCCCAGAATCATAGGGTTTATGACTTTTTGCCACCATGAAATTATAATCGATTATCAGCACTAAAGGAAGATGCTAAAATATTTAACATACATTTGCTTTTCATTTTTCCTAGTATTTCCATTATTCAGTCAGGTTACCCTATCACCTCAGAGAGGATTTGGTATGGCATAGTATGAACTCTAAAAAGTGATGTACAAGTTCAATCAATAACCGAAGATGGGCCCTTGAGCTTCA
The DNA here is from genome assembly GCA_004027875.1 of Aplodontia rufa. NCBI lineage: Eukaryota > Metazoa > Chordata > Mammalia > Rodentia > Aplodontiidae > Aplodontia > Aplodontia rufa. Next base: position 4,221 of record PVKS010018722.1, on the reverse strand, counting down.
TTTCTGAAGAGGTTTTTCTGAAAGAAATCCCTTCTGATAATACAGAAGATATCACTATTGCAAATCAAAGACCAAAGCTCTGAAAGAAAGGGATACAAAACTTATTTAATTCATAAATAATGGGATAAAAGAGAATAGAGAGAAAGCATAATGCTTGTTCAAGTGGGAGACATGGGTGTTTACTTGAAGAAGAAGAAAATGAGAGGATTTTTCAGCTCTGGAGAGCCTGGAGAAATGTAATCAGCAAAATAAGTCTGCTCAACTTCCTCACCTGGAGCTGCGAAAACGACCAACACCTATTAAATATCAACTACCCCTCAAGTGAGCATTAGCTGAGCACACTAATTTCCTTCCTACTGCTATCTATACCAGAACACTACTTCCCTTCCACCTTTCTCTTATCTAGCATGCAGAATATAATCCCCATGTGTGCTTCTCACAACCTGTGTATGTGGACAATTTTTCCTGTAAAGATCAGAAAGATTTCCATATGTCAAATCCCAGGACGGGACGTCAGGCATACAGAGTTATAATTCCTGTATGAGACCAACTCATATATACATTCTCATTCAGTGTCCTAGTGATTTCCCCTGCCATCATTTCCCACATATTCATATGCAACATCAAAATCTACTAAAATTTTTGCACCCATGTGCCTTTAAGGAGAATGAATGAATACTGAGAATGAATCCCTAGCAGCATTCTTTACTAACTTACTTTCAATAGATTATTTTACAATTAGAGATTGTGTTTCTAAAACTTTAGTAGAACTGATTAACATTAAAAGCAGCTTTGAAGGTTACATTCTTGGTGGTTACTTTAAACTCAAAACTAGTACCAGTCTTAGAAAGACTAGAAGGGCCAACTACCCTGATCCTCACACTACAGCTGACCTTGCGTAGCATTTGATCCACGTTGTTTGCCCTGTGATCACAAGACGCAAGCAAGTCTGCCCACCTGTCAGGAGGGTTTGAGACTTCTGCTTATCAATGTCTGAAGCACGTTGGTTTAGAGTGTGGGGTTGATTTGTGTACAATGGTCTCAGGTTGGAGAAAAGACAAATGTATTAGCTTATCAAACCCTCCTCTCAGAAGTCAGACTGCTACTGCATTCCTGCATAAGGCATCTCTTCCAAGAGCATTCACTTTTTTCCCATTTCAATTTACCATTCTAACTGTACTCAAATTAGTGGGATATTCTCAAGAGTTGCATATAAAGAAGCAAAGGAACCTTTTTCCTTACAAGAACATTTAATATTCTGCTTAATCTAAGGGCTAAGGAAAAACATGTATAAGATGTGATACTCATCCTTTCTAAGGAAAACAAATAGATACTGAGTGTTAGTAGTATTTTTCTGTAAATAGATTTCATAAGATTTAATAAAAATTTCAAAAGCATAAAATGTTATTTAAATAACTTGTAATTAGATTTTCATTTTTTAGTTACAACTCATATTTGCCTTTAAATATTAACATACAATTTTAAATGTCCAAAAGGAAAAGTGCCTTTTGCAGAAAATAAAAATGATGATAATTTTTATTTTTACTTATAGATTAATTTTAAGCTTGGATAAAAGTATGTTCAATCTGTGTATCTTTTTAAAAAATTACAAATTGTTTATTAATGTTTTAAAACATTATTGTCCAGAGAATACAGATCATGTGCAAATCTTGATTATAACAACATAAATATTTGCTGAAGCAAAGTTTAAAACTTTATGAAATAACAATATGACATCATCTTTGAATTATTATGCTTTTATTACTAATCCAACTATCATTGGCACATCAAAAATGATAGATCCTTGTATAATAATGATTAAATTTACTCGGTTTGATATTTTGCAAGGCTTCAGTCACATAAAAACCATAAATACAACATTTCACATAGAAGGTTGTTGCCTTGACTTTTGTTTTGTTAAATACTTCTGTTAGTTTTTGATCATCACTTTTCTGCTATAGAACCAGTCGGCTTCACCAATATGAGCTGAGCAATACAGAAAGGCCTCACGCCTGGTGCGTGATGCTTGATTTGCTGCACTACTGGCACCATGCAGAACTTCTTAACAATTTGATCTCTGAATTTGCATTTGGTAAATGAAATCTGGTAAAGTAATGGATCCAGAGTGTGAGCTGTAGAGATCACCTCGGTTGCAATATGCGTATCTAGGGTCAGTCTCTAGGACCTGTGGGGCCCAAAGCAACTGACTGCCATTGACAGTGGTGACAAGAGCCACAGCAGCAGTAGAAGCAGCACAGCCTCAGGAAGGAGAGGAGGGTCCCTGCAGGGAAGCAGCATAGGAGCCACAGGGTGGACCATGGTGGAAGACAAAACTGCCCATCTTTCCCCACACCCAGCCTTGAGTTATCTGCACAAATATGAATTCCTCACCTGAGTGTTAGATCAGGAGTTGCTGATCCTCCGGCAATAAATTTTGTTAGTAAAATATTAAAAATTTAAAGCATACACATGCAAGCTGCCCTAAGACATGTCAAACAGTTATTAGAATTCTTCAAATCATTTAGAATCTCTGACTTTTAAAAAATGCTACAAAATTTAAAAGCAAACATCTCCATGCTTATAAATAGAAATCAAATTTAGAGATTGTCACTTTTTTTTTTCAGGGCTGAAGACCAAACTTGGGGTCTTGCGTGTGCTAGGCAAGCGCTCTGCTACTGAGCTAAATCCCCAACCCTGAGATTGTCACATTTGATAAAAAAGGGCACTACTATCAAATGAGGATTTGGATAAACTAGTTACTCACAAGGAAAACAAGTTTTAAATCATTTTCCCCTTATAATGGAAAGTGTACCAATAAATCCTCAAATAAGAATTTTGAATTGTATTTGAACTATAAAGCAACTTTAAATTCTTATGTAATCTCCCTAAGTAACAGAAAAGAATAGACATTAGATTTCATTGTAAAATTTTTAGGTTTTGATTTACACAAAACTTAGAGGAGTTAGAAATCTTTCCAAAAAGTAGTCTATGAAAATAATCAGCTCTAAATATACTACAATTCATATTTCAAAATAATTTATCAAAAAAATATCTGAATATTGTCATCATATGTAAACACATTCTTAACAGTTTCAGTAACATTTGCATCAGCAAAAAGATCCTTTTCAAAATTAAAATATTAGGAAAAACATATTTTTGACCTTACATGTTCCAAGAGCAACTAATGCTGCCAGATTTATCTGCTAAAAGTGAAGTTGCTTAAAATGTAAATCCTGATGATGTGGCCAATGGACTTTTGAAAAAATAAGTCATAAAAATCTTATTATCAATCAAAAGGGCACATTAATAAATACTAGCCTTCATTGTATTATATAAAATTATAACACCAGAAATATTTCCCTAGTTTATGATTTTTTGGTTCAGCATGGACCACTACTATCCCATTACATTTTATAAGCTATATAGTGTTTTTCAAGTAAAAATGTTTTAGCTGGGTGTAATGCTGTGGCTCCTGAGGCTGACACAGGAAAATCGCAAGTTCAAAGCCAGCCTCAGCAACTTAATGAGACCCTGTCTCAAAATTCTAAAAAATAAAATGCTAAAATGAATTAGAGGAGTATACTTTTTCAAAATATGTTCTGATAATCTGTTTGATGTTAATGGGGTCAGTGGTGATCACCCCGTTTTTGTTGGTGATTTTGATTTGCTTTGATTCTTTCCTTCTTTTAGTTAGATTAGCTAAGGGTCTGTCAATTTTACGTATTTTTTCAAAGAATCAGCTCTTTGTTTAGTTGATTCTTTTTATTTTATTTTATTTTTTGTTCTCCATTTCATTGATTTCAGCTTTGATCTTCACTATTTCCTGTCTTCTACTGGCACCCAGCTGCCCCTCACTTGATGAATGGATCCAAAATCTCTGGTATGTAAATATATGTACAATGGAGTTCTACTCAGCTATTAGAAACAATGATATTGCATTCATTGAAAGTAAATGGATGGCAATGGAAAAAATCATTCTGAGTGAAGTTAGCCAAACCCAGAGAGTCAAGGGTTGAATGCTTTCCCTCAGTTGTGGAGGCTGGACCTAAACCCAGGCTTGGGGGAAAGATAGACAAACTCATATATTAGAACCATAGAAGAAAAATGCAATGTGTTAATACTTTTGAGATACAGTTGCAAGATACTGCATAAGCTATTTGAACAAGCTATACTGCATGCCTTTACAAAAACATAAATGTTTAATTCTATTGTCAAATATAT